>JAKOOJ010000002.1:207148456-207308456 GCA_022577455.1 Arizona elegans
AATGGTCGTAAGTGTGAAAAATGCTCATGAGTCACTTTTTTCAGTGACGTGACCCATTCAACTTACAGTCACTAAATGAACTGTAAGTTGAGGACTACCCATACAATAAGGCAAAGTCAGGTCTGAGGTTCCCATGCCAGTTCCCTAGTAAAATCCCCCCTGTTCCCCACAGCTGCCCCCCCCCATTACTCCTCGTGTGTCCAATCATATCACGTGAAGGGTTAATACCACTTTATTTAAGGCCTTGGTAAGGCCACACTTGGAATTCTGCATCCACTTTTGGTTGCCACGATGTAAAAAAGATGTGGAGACTCTGGAAAGAGTACAGAAAAGAGCAACCAAGAGGATTTAGGGGACTGGAGGCTAAAACATATGAAGAACGGTTGCAGGAACTAGGTACTGTATGTCTAGTTTAATGAAGAGAAGGACCAGGGGAGACATGATAGCAGTCTTCTAATATCTCAGAGGTTGCCACAAAGAAGAGTTTGGGGGTCAAGCTATTCTCCAAAGCACCTGATGGCAGGACAAGAAGCAACGGGTGGAAACTAATCAAGGAGAGAAGCAACCTAGAACTAAGAAGGAATTTCCTGAGAGTGAGGACAATTAACCAGTGGAACAGCTTGCCACCAGAAATTGTGGTTGCTCCATCACTGGAAGTTTTTAAGAAGAGATTGGGCAGCCATTTGTCTGAAATAGTATAGAGTTTCTTGTTTGAGCAGGGGGTTGGACTAGAAGACCTCCAAGGTCCCTTCCAACTCTGTTATTCTGTTCTGTTCTGTTCTGTTCTATTCTATTCTATTCTATTCTATTCTATTCTATTCTATTCTATTCTATTCTATTCTATTCTATTCTATTCTATTCTATCTATTCTATTCTATTCTATTCTATTCTAATTCTATTCTATTCTATTCTATTCTATTCTATTCTATTCTATTCTATTCTATTCTATCTATTCTATTCTATTCTATTCTATTCTATTCTATTCTATTCTATTCTATTCTATTCTATTCTATTCTATTCTATTCTATTCTATTCCTTTTACCCCACCTTCAGCGCAGAGACCTTAGGAAAACTCTTTGCTACAGAAAGCTGCATTTTGCCTTCGGCTGCTGCCCCATTGCCAGGTCTTCCTTTCTCGATCGGTTAAGTCTTTTCGCTATTTGGAATTGTTCCGTGGCCTGAGTAGCCACACATGCGTCAGAAAAATAAGACCACCCGGTCCCCCCTGGAATCTCTGCACGCAGCGGCAAACCATATTCCACTTTTCCAAAACTTTTTCATGCGCCATAGAAAAAATCCCAGCATGGAAGAAATTATACCAGGAGCTGTCGCCGATTTGACAGCAGATAATCCATTCCATTCCATTCCATTCCATTCTCTGATATCTCTTCTATTATCTCTCTTCTCTTCTCTTCTCTTCTCTTCTCTTCTCTTCTCTTCTCTTCTCTTCTCTTCTCTTCTCTCTTCTCTTCTCCTCTCCTCCCTCTCTCTCTCTCTCTTCCTCGCCCTCCTCCCTTCCCCTCTCCTCTCCTCTCCACTCCTCCCCTCCCTCGCCTTCTCCGCTCCCCTCCCCTCTCCTCTCCTCTCTTCTCCTCTCCTCTCCCCTCCCCTCCTCCCTCTCCTCTCCTCTCCTCTCCTCTCCTCTCCCTCCTCCCCTCTCCTCTCCTCTCTTCTCTCTCTCCCTTCTCCCTCCTCTCTTCTCTCCTCTCCCCTCCCCTCCCCTCCTCTCTCCTCTCCTCTCTCTCTCCTCTCCTCTCTTCTCCCTCTCCCCTCCCCTCTCCTCTCCTTCTCTCTCTCTTCTCCTCTCTCTCTCTCTCTTCCCCCTCCCCTCCCTCCCCTCTCCTCACCTCTCCTCTCTCTCCTCTCTTCTCTCTCTCCTCCCTCCCTCTCCTCTCCTCTCCTCTCTCCTCTCCTCTCTTCTCCTCTCCCCTCCCCTCCCCTCTCCTCTCCTCTCTTCTCCTCTCCTCTCCCTCTCTTCTCTTCTCTTCTCTTCTCTTCCTCCTCTCCACTCCTCTTCTCTCTTCTCTCTCCTCTCTTCTCTTCTCTTCTCCTCTCCTCTCCAGTTGTTTTCAGAATGGCCATCCTTGGAATGCAGTTGCATTCTTTTCTTTCGCCAGGTGTCCTTGAGGTGTTGTCTCCAGCCAGCACAAAACAGTTTGGAGTTCCCCTTTACCCAAACAGCTTCCCTTCCCTCCCCCCCTCCCCCCCCCAAGGCTATGGCAGGCTGGCATTTGAAGCAAGGCGGAAGCAGGAGCGCGGTGGCAGATCTGATAAAGGCTTTTTCTGGCTGTTCCCTTGAAAAGGGAGACAGTCTGGGAAGATTCTTGTAAACATGCAAGCAGCAATAGAGAAGCTCTGTTTTTTTTTTTGCGCCTGGTAGTAGTTCCAGATTTGAAGCTGCTGTTTTCATCTTTAGGGAAGCTGAATTTTAAAAGAAAAATCCAGAGCAGAAACTTCCCGCTCGAGGCAGACATAATCTCAGAGGAAAGCTCGGTTGTTAGGATACAAAAAGTCCCATCCCACCCACCCACCCGCTTTGTAAAATAATGGCTGCAAAGCTGGCTGAGGAACTCTGGAGTTAAAAGTCCACAAGTCTTAAAGTTGCCAAGGTTGGAGACCCTTCTTTTAAAGCCATGCAACGAAGACTGATGAGATTTTAATTTTGGTACTCATGGGGAAAATTGTGTTTATTTTGATTCAATTTAGGTAATCATTAATTAAATTAAATTAATAAAAATAAAGGTAAGTTCACCACCCAGAGACACTGGTTGGGATGGGCAGCAATTGAAATGGTGGGAGGGGGACGGAGGGAGGGGAAGACAGAGAGAGAGACAAAGAAAAGCAGGGAGGAAAGAAGGAGGGAGGGAGGGAGAAAAAGACAGAAAGGAAAAGGAAAGAAGGAGGGAGGGAGGGAGGGAAGGAAGGGAAGGGAGGAGGACGGAGAGTAGAAGAAAGGGAGGGAGGGAGGAAAGGAGGAAAAAAAGAGGAAGAAGGGGGAGGGAGAAAAAGACAGGAAGGAAAAGGAGAAGAGGGAGGGAGGGAAGGAAGGAGGGAGGGAGGAGAGAAGGAAGGGAGGGAGGACGGAGAGTAGAAGGAAGGGAGGGAGGGAGGGAGGAAAAAGAGGAAGAAGGGGGAGGGAGGGAGAAAAAGGCAGGAAGGAAAAGGAAAGAAGGAGGGAGGGAAGGAAGGAAGGAAGGAGGAGGGAGGGAGGAGGGAAGGAAGGGATGACGGAGAGTAGAAGGAAGGGAGGGAGGGAGGGAGGAAAAAGAGAAAGAAGGGGGAGGGAGGGAGGAAAAAGGCAGGAAGGAAAAGGAAAAGAGGGAGGGAGGGAAGGAAGGAGGGAGGAGAGAAGGAAGGGAGGGAGGACGGAGAGTAGAAGGAAGGGAGGGAGGGAGGAAAAAGAGAAAGAAGGAGGAGGGAGGGAGAAAAAGGCAGGAAGGAAAAGGAAAAGAGGGAGGGAGGGAGGGAAGGAAGGAGGGAGGGAGGGAGGAGAGAAGGAAGGGAGGGAGGACGGAGAGTAGAAGGAAGGGAGGGAGGGAGGAAAAAGAGAAAGAAGGGGGAGGGAGGGAGAAAAAGGCAGGAAGGAAAAGGAAAGAGGGAGGGAGGGAGGAGAGAAGGAAGGGAGGGAGGACGGAGAGTAGAAGGAAGGGAGGGAGGGAGGAAGGAAAAAGAGAAAGAAGGGGGAGGGAGGGAGAAAAAGACAGGAAGGAAAAGGAAAGAGGGAGGGAGGGAGAAAAAGACAGGAAGGAAAAGGAAAGAGGGAGGGAGGGAAGGAAGGAGGGAGGGAGGGAGGAGAGAAGGAAGGGAGGGAGGACGGAGAGTAGAAGGAAGGGAGGGAGGGCGGGAGGAAAAAGAGAAAGAAGGGGGAGGGAGGGAGAAAAAGACAGGAAGGAAAAGGAAAGAGGGAGGGAGGGAAGGAAGGAGGGAGGGAGGAGAGAAGGAAGGGAGGGAGGACGGAGAGTAGAAGGAAGGGAGGGAGGGAGGGAGGAAAAAGAGAAAGAAGGGGGAGGGAGGGAGAAAAAGGCAGGAAGGAAAAGGAAAGAGGGAGGGGGGAAGGAAGGAGGGAGGGAGGGAGGGAGGAGAGAAGGAAGGGAGGGAGGATGGAGAGTAGAAGGAAGGGAGGGAGGGAGGAAAAAGAAAGAAGGGGGAGGGAGGGAGTAAAAGGCAGGAAGGAAAAGGAAAGAAGGAGGGAGGGAGGGAAGGGAGGAGGGAGAGAGGGAAGGAAGGGAGGGATGACGGAGAGTAGAAGGAAGGGAGGGAGGGAGGAAGGGAGGAAAGAGAGGAAGAAGGGGGAGGGAGGGAGGGAGGAAGAAATGGAGAAAGGAAGGAAGGAAGAAGGGAGGGAGGGAGGGAGGGAAGAAAGATGCAGGCTGGCTTTTCAAGCAGAATATTCTTCGAAATCTACATCATGATACATTTAAAACAGTGGACTGCATGTTTATTCATTCATTCCACAGTCAAAATGTCACCCCAGCGATCACCTTTTCCTACATGCTGGCTGGGGAATTCTGGGAATTCCACACACCTTCGAGATGCCAAGTTTGAGAAACATACATGCATACAGACAGACAGACAGACAGACAGACATAACACCAATCAATGCTTCTTTGCCAAACAAAGTTAAGGCAGAAACAGGCAAATATTCCTCCCCATTATCTACCATAATCCCCAGCTGCTTGGTGCAGGTGAGCAGAGATCTCGTTTGAGTAGGAATCTGTTCAGATGATGTTTACAGGATCTGAAGAGATCCCACTCAGGTGCTTACCTTGCCTGACAAGCCATGGCCTGCCGTCGCTTCAGATGCTGGTGCCAAGGGACGTTTTGACTGCAGAGGAGAGTCCATTCCGCTTTCCTTCTCTGGAAACAACGATAGCAAAGAGACAAAAGGTAGATTCGCACAACCCCACCACTCCCCAGACTAAGCTAACACCAACTTGGAATAGACTAGGTTTAATATTTTGTTTATGGCGGGCAGGCAGGGCGGGGTGAGTGGGCGGGGCCAGCCAGAGGTGGTATCTGCCAGTTCGGCGAACCAGTTAAAATTTCCGCTACCAGTTCGCCTCTAGTCGCCATGTTGTAAAAAAATGTGGAGACTCTGGAAAGAGTGCAGAGAAGAGCAAACACAGATGATTAGGGGGGCTGGAGGCTAAAACATATGAAGAACAGTTGCAGGAACCGGGTATGTCTAGTTTAATGAAAAGAAGGACCAGGGGAGACATTTTTTATTTATTTATATTTAAATTTATATACCACTCTTCTCCCGAAGGACTCAGGGCGGTGAACAGCCAAAGGTAAAAAGACATAGAGTACAGAAATTTAAAAACAGTTTAAAATATATTAAACAATTTGGCCCAACAATTAAAATACCCCATTTTAAAATTAAAATTAAAATTAAACAATTGGAGAAGTTAGGCCAGCCCGGCTTGTTGAAATAAAAAAGTCTTGAGGACCCGGCGGAAGGTACGTAAGTCCGGAATCATCCGTATCTCCGGGGGCAGCTCGTTCCAGAGGGCAGGTGCCCCCACAGAGAAGGCTCTCCCCCTGGGGGCCGCCAGTCGATATTGTTTGACCGACGGCACCCCGAGGAGCCCCTCTCTGTGGGAGCGTACTGGCCGGTGGGAGGCTCTCGGTGGCAGAAGGCAGTCTCATAGGTACCCAGGTCCTAAGCCATGGAGCGCTCTAAAGGTGGTCACCAACACCTTGAATCGCACCTGGAGGACCACCAGGAGCCAGTGCAGCTCGCGCAGGAGGTGTTACATGGGAGCGCCATGATGCTCCCATAATCACCCGCGTGGCCGCATTCTGGAGCAGTTGGAGCCTCCGGGTGCTCTTCAAGGGGAGCCCCACGTAGAGAGCATTACAGTAGTCCAGGTGACATGATAGTAGTGTCCCGATATCTCAGGGGTTGCCACAAAAAGAGGGAGTCAAGCTTTTCTCCAAAGCACCTGAGGGCAGGACAAGGAGCATCAGATGGAAACCCGTATTTTTCGGCATATAAGAGGCAATTTCTCATCCCATCCCCCAAAAGTGGGTGGAAATGTCTGTGCGTCTTATAAAGCGAATGTTGCCGAAGCCCCACCCACCCACTGGCCCCCACCTTTCAGTGTCTGCCTCCCAGCAATTTGCCTCCTTGCAGCAAACAGCAAACAGCCTGGTCAGCTGCAGCACAGCCTGATTTAGCACAAGCAGCTGATTGGCGGTTAGATCGGCCTCCTGAAATACCTCCAGGAGCTATTCTTGTTCCAGGCTGCAGGGATCACTGCTGCTGCCCATTGCCGCTGCCTCCGTGCACCCCATTTTCAGCCTCCGCGTGCCACATTTTCAGCTCGTTTCAGGCAGTGAGGATTGCCGGAGTTGCTTATCGCCGCCAAATGGTGGTAGAGGTGATTGCCACTGATCCCACTGCCTGGAACAGGCCAAAAACGGGACATGTGGAAGTTAAAAATGGGGCTCACAGAGGTTAAAAATGGGGCGCGCATAGGTGGCAATGGGTGGCGGCAATCTCCTCAGCCTTGGAACAGCTGATCGGCAGTATTCCAGGAGGCCAATCCAACCGCCAATCAGCTGTTTGTGCTAAATCAGGCTGTGCTGAAGCTGACTAGGCTGTTTGCTGTTTGCTGCAAGGAGGCAAATTGCTGGGAGGCAGAGGCAGATTTTCCCCCCGCCCTTGTTTTCCTCCCCAAAAGCTAAGTGCGTCTTATGATCCAGAGTGCCTTATGGTCCGGAAAATACAAGGAGAGAAGCAACTTGGAACTAAGGAGAAATTTCCTGACAGTGATAACAATCAGTGGATTGTTGAGAAGTTGTAAATGCTCCAACACTGGAAGTTTTAAAGAAGAGATTGGACAACTATTTGTGTGAAATGATGTAGGGCAGTGGTTCTCAACCTTCCTAATGCCGCGACCCTTTAATACAGTTCCTCATGTTGTGGTGATCCCCAACCAGGGGTGGGTTCTAATTTTTTTTACTACCGGTTCTGCGGGCGTGGCTTATTTTGTGGGCGTGGCTTGGAGGTCATGTGACTGGGTGGGCATGGCTAGCTGGTCATATGACCGGGTGGCCATGGCTATGTGTATAGGAACTACTCAGAGGGCTGAAAAAAGTCATTTCTGACAGGTCCTCACACTTTTGACTGGTCCTCACACTTACGACCATTCTCAAAAATAACTTTTTCAGCCCTCTAAGTAGTCCATGTGCAGCAAAGACCCTACTTTACTTTCAGTTTCATTTTTTCAGCATAGCTAGCTTGTCTTTTTAAATTTTGGGCCAAATTGAGATATTTCCTTTTAATCTGTTCTTAATGTATTTATTATGTGTTTTTATTTGGCTGTACACCGCCCTGAGTCCCTAGGGAGAAGGGCGGTATATAAATTTGAAGTAAAATAAAAAATAAAATAAAAAATAAAAAATCTGCTCCTCTCTTTGCAGCTAGCAACAGAACCCTCCACAAAACAGCTGAGAGCAAATCAGCTGAGAGTCCGAGGCTGATCAAATCAACTTATGGTAATTAACCTATGCTGAAGTTGAAAGGGGCTGTTTTTTCTATTTTTGCAGGCATCGGTCTACTCATTTGTTTTCTTTTAACACTGATCAGCTGTAGGGCGGCCCTTTGAAGCCCCACAGCAAGAATTTAAACAGTTTTTTCCCTCTAGCCATCAGCTGGGACTCTGGAGGCAGCAATAGATTGGGAGTGGGCAGGGTAAGTGAACGGCTGGCGATACAACAGAGCAGAGAGTGAGGGTGAGTGAAGGCATTGGGGGGGATGAGAGAGGGCTTTGGCGACCCCTGTGAAATGGCCGCTCGACCCCCAAAGGGGTCGCGACCCCCAGGTTGAGAACCACTGATGTAGGGTTTCCTGCTTGAGCAGGGGGTTGGACGAGAAGACCTCCAAGGCCCCTTCCAGTCCTGTCCTGTCCTATTTCTATTCCATTATTATCTGGTTAACCGGGGTCTTTGATATTCTGTCAAAGGCAACTAAAGGGTCGTATGCCCCAAGGGGTAGGAGTGGGCTGGCCTTTTTGTAGCTGGCCAGGGAAAAGGCAGAAGTTGACACAAGTGTAGTCAGATGCCAATTAGTTTGTAAACCTGGAGGGTCCCAGAGGCCCCCTCCTCTCCCCTGCACCTCAAGTAGAGTTTTCACAAAAGTGCCCCCATTGGTACCATCAAGGGGATGAAATGCAAATTCACCTTTGATTTTGAATTTATGGAAAGGAAGGTGTGAAAACGTGGCCTTGCAGCCTTGCTTGGGTGCAGAACCACAGATTTGGAAGGGACCTTGGAGGTCTTCTAGTGCAACCTCCTCCTCAGGCAGGAAACCCTATACCAGTGATGGGTAACCTTTTTTTTTTTTTTTTTAATTTGACTTATATGCCGCCCTTCTCCGGAGACTCAGGGCGGCTTACAATGCGTTAAGCAATAGCCTTCATCCTTTTGTATATTTATACAAAGTCAGCTTATTGCCCCCACAATCCGAGTCCTCATTTCACCTACCTTAGAAAGGATGGAAGGCTGAGTCCACCTTGAGCCTGGCGAGATTTGAACTTGCAGTAATTGCAGGCAGCTTGATATTAATAACAGTGCTTTAGTCTGCTGCGCCACCAGGCTTCTTTTTGCCGTCATGTGCCAAAAGTGGGAGGAGCACGTGGGGGGGTCACACACGCACCCACACCCATAATTCAATGCCCCCCCGCAACCCACCACCCTACGCATGCGTGCATGACCCCCTGCGCTCCCCTCGCTTTTGGCACACGATTGTCCGGTGGGCCTGGTAGGTCTGTTTTTCGCTCTCTCCAGGCTCCAGAGGCTTTCTAGGAGCCTGGGGAGGACGAAAACCGCCTTCTCCCCCCCGGAGGCCCTCTGGTGGCCGGAAACAGCCCATTTCCCAACTTCCTTTAAAGCGCTCCATGGCATAGGACCCGGGTACCTTCGAGACCGTCTTCTGCCACCAATAGCCTCCCACTGGCCAGTCCGCTCCCACAGAGAGGGTCTCCTCAGGGTGCCATCGGCCAAGTCATGTCGGCTGGCGACACCCAGGGGGAGGGCCTTCTCTGTGGGAGCCCCAGCCCTGTGGAACGAACTGCCCCCGGAAATACGTAAGATCTCCGACCTCCGGGTGTTTCGCTGCGCTCTGAAGACCCTGTTGTTCCGCCAGGCCGGGCTATCAACATAATAATTTTAAATTGGGGTATTTTAAATTTTTGGGATTTTAAATCGGCCAAATCTATTTAATTATTTTAATTTTTAATCATTGTTGTGTCCTGTGTTTTTAAATTGGCTGTACACCACCCTGAGTCCTTTGGGAGAAGGGCGGTATAGAAATAAAATTATTATTATTGGTTAATATTTAGTGAGATTCACAGCCTTTGAGGCTGGTTAATAGCTCAGCAGCTCGAGTCCTAACCAAGGACCTAGGAACTGTTAAGGTATCGTCAGAGGATGTAAGCTGTTCCGAGTAAGGTGGTTTTTTGTAGAGTCAAAATGTTCAAGTCCGGCAAATTTAAAATTTCTAAATAGCGGGGTAGCCCTTTGGGTATTGCTCCAAGGGCTCCAATTACAATCAGGACAACACACGATTTCTTTTTCCACAGTCGCTCAACTTCAATTTGCAAATCCCGGTACTTTGTGATTTTTTCTTGCTGCTTATCTTCAATCCGTGCATCACCAGGTATTGCAATGTCAATGAACCATACTTTTTTCTTTTCAACTATTGTTATGTCAGGTGTGTTGTGGACCAAGTGCCTGTCAGTCTGAATCCTAAAGTCCCACAAGATCATGAGTTTCTCATTCTCTAAAGCTTTCTCAACCTGATGTTCCCAGTGGTTTTTGCTGTACTCAAATCCAAACTTCTGGCACAATTTCCAGTGAATGATCTTAGCAACACGGTCATGGCGTTGTAGGTAGTCAGTTTGTGAAATTTTGCTGCACCCACTGATCAGGTGGTCAACTGTCTCCTCTTTCTCATTGCAGAGGCGGCATTTGCTGTTGGTGGTGACATGTTGAATTTTTGCCTTCATACAGTTTGTGGCTAGGGCTTGTTCTTGAGTTGCCAAAATAAAGCTTTCTGTTTCTTTTTTCAGTACTCCTGATCTTAACCAGTTCCAAGTTAGTTTCTGGTCAGCTTTGCCTTCAATACTTTTCAAGTATTGGCCATGCAGAGTTTTATGTTTCCAATTTTCAGCTCGCTGCTCAGTTACTTCTTTCTTATATTCTGCTTTTGTTTTAGTTGTCTTTAAAAGGCCTCCTTTATTTCCTTCCTTAATCATTGGTTCTTCACTTTTCTGGATGTAATCATTCAGGCTGCATTTTTCTTCTTCCACAGTCTGCTTTACTTGTAGGAGTCCTCGACCACCCTCTGCTCTTGGTAAATATAATCGGTCAACATCACTTTTAGGGTGCAAGGCATGATTCATTGCCATAAGCTTCCTTGTTTTTCTGTCCAAATTGTCTAACTCCATCTGGGTCCAGTCAATTATTCCTGCAGAGTATCTAATCACAGGTATAGCCCAGGTATTTATGGCTTTTATGATGTTTCCTCCACTCAATTTGGACATTAATATCTTACGAATTCGCCGAATGTACTTGGCTGAAGTCAATTCCTTGACTTTATTATGCATTAAGTCAGAGGCTTCTAAAATTCCCAAGTACTTGTAGCCTTCTTCTGATTTTACTGCCTTTATCATTTCTTCATTCTCTAGTTCTATTCCATCCTCTTCTATGATTTTGCCTGCTTTGGTTGCTATTGTTGCACATTTGTCAATTCCAAACTGCATACCAATGTCTTGGCTGAATTCTTTTGTGTTTTCAATTAATAAATTCAGTTCTTTTGTTTTACCAAACAGCTTCAAATCATCCATGTACATCAAGTGCGAGATTTTCAGTCCTTTCTTTGCAAGTTCGTATCCACAGTTCATCTTCTTCAAAATGATTGTCAGTGGTAGCATTGAGAGTATAAAAAGTAGGGGTGAAAGGGAATCACCCTGGAAAATGCCTCGTTTAATTTCAACTTCACCCAGTTCTTCTTCATTAGCCATAAGTTTCGTTTTCCAGAGGTTCATTGAAGATTCCATGAATTTTTGTATGTTGCTGCTGATGCCTAATATTTCCAGGCATTTCTTGATCCAGCTATGGGGAACTGAATCAAATGCTTTCTTATAGTCTATCCAAGCCATGAACAGGTTGGTTCGTCTTTTCTTTGAGTTTTTTAGGATTAGCTTGTCGATCAGCAATTGATCTTTGGTTCCTCTTGAGTTTTTGCAGCATCCTTTCTGTTCTACAGGAAGCAAGTTATTTCTTTCCAGGTATCCATAGATTTGGTTTGCAATGATACCAGTAAGAAGCTTGTATGTTGTTGGCAAACAGGTGATTGGCCTATAGTTTCCAGGATCCTTTCCTTCTTCTTTATCTTTTTGGATCAAAAATGTCCTTCCAGTTGTCATCCATTCATCATTTTCAGGTGTTTTTAGGATCTGGTTCATCTGGGTTGCCAATCTTTTGTGCAGACTTGTAAGTGCCTTTAACCAGAAGCCATGTAGCTCATCCGGTCCAGGTGCACTCCAGTTCTTCACTTTTCTTGACTGTCTTTGCACCATTGCTTTTGTTATTTTCATGTCTTCCATTTTATGCACTTTAATAGAGTCCTCAACCTGTTTGATCCATTTTGCATTTCTGTTGTGCTTCTTGTTGTTTTCCCACAATTTCTTCCAGAATTTCAGAGCTTTCTCTTTATCAGGCTTTTCATTTGTTGTTACTCCGTCTCCATTTTCTAAACTCTTATAAAACTGGTGCTGATTTGCTCTGAACTGTGAGTTTTCCTTGAACTGTGTTACTCGGTTTTCATACCTTTTAATCTTTTCAGCGATGGCAACAACTTATTATTATTATTATTATTATTATTATTATTATTATTATTATTATTATGGTGGGACTGGAAGGCCTGTTTTTTGCCCTCCCCAGACTCCAGAAGCTTTCTAGGAGCCTGGGGAGAGCAAAAACCGCCTTCCCCACACACACACCCCAGAGGCCCTCTGGAGGCCGGAAACAGCCCGTCTCCCCTGGTCCTTCTCTTCACTAGACTGGCCATGCCCAGTTCCTGCAACCGTTCATCCTATGTTTTAGTCTCCAGCAGGGTGGATAAAAATCAATGATTTTTTTTAAAAAAAATAAAAAAAAATCGGATTTTTTTGATTTAAATCGGATTTTTTTTTAAATTTAAATCGGATTTTTTTGATTTTTATCAAATTTATTTTAATAAAAAACTTTTGGGGTAAAAATCTATCGTAAGATAGTTTTCTGTTTAAGATACATAAATAATTTAGTTTATTCAGCATGAAATGGAGCTTAGTTATGGAGCAGGAGGCTGTATATTCTGCAACACTGGGACTATCGGTGAGTCAACAGTGGGTCAAAGGAGTAGCAGAGATGACAGTCGCTCTTTCAAAATTATGATTTAAATCGAGCTGATTTAAATCAAGTCTTTTTACTAGTGATTTAAATCATGATTTAAACTGTGATTTAAATCAACTCGATTTAAATCAAATCCACCCTGGTCTCCAGTACCCTCATCATCTTGGTTGCTCTAAATTGAATTCTAAATCTTATATACTGTTTTTATGTTTAACTCTTTTATATGCACATTACCCTCTAGGAGGGAGCTGAATGGTTTTAAAATTTGAAAGGTCAGTAGGTAGGCAGATAGACAGATAGACAGACAGATAATACAGGTGACAGAGGGATAAAATAGGTAGGCTATTAGATAGACAAATTAAATAAAAATATAGAGAGGGAGAGAGACAGCCAGACAGATAAAACATAGACAGGGCTGGAAGGGACCTTGGAGGTCTTCTAGTCCAGCCCCTAGCTCAAGCAAGAGATCTTATATCAATTGAAACAAATGGCTGCCCAGTTTTGTTTTGTTTTTTAAAACCTCCAGTGATGGGGCACCTAGAGAGATTACATACAAGATAGACAGATAGATAGATAGATAGATAGATAGAGAGAGAGAGAGACAGACAGACAGACAGACAGACAGGGAGCAATTCACAACTAATTAATTCAATTTTATTCCCATCAGATGTCACCATTAGAGCTGCAGGAAAAACCATAGCTACCAACCTGCCTTCCATGGAGGGAGGACCTGTATCCTGCACGAGTCAAAAAGAGGGCTGTGAAAGTATCTATAGACCCCTCGCATCCTGGACATAAACTGTTTCAACTCCTACCCTCAAAACGACGCTAAAGAGCACTGCACACCAGAACAACTAGACACACAAGACAGTTTTTTCCCGAATGCCATCACTCTGCTAAACAAATAAATCCCTCAACACCAGGGTGGATAAAAATCAATGATTTTTTTAAATTTTTTTTTAAAAAAATCGGATTTTTTTGATTTAAATCGGATTTTTTTTAATTTAAATCGGATTTTTTTGATTTTTATCGAATTTATTTTAATAAAAAACTTTTGGGGTAAAAATCTATCGTAAGATAGTTTTCTATTTAAGATACATAAATAATTTAGTTTATTCAGCATGAAATGGAGCTTAGTTATGTCGCAGGAGGCTGTATATTCTGCAACATTGGGACGATCGGTGAGTCAACAGTGGGTCAAAGGAGTAGCAGAGATGACAGTTGCTCTTTAAAAATTATGATTTAAATCGAGTTGATTTAAAACCAAGCCTTTTTATTAGTGATTTAAATCATGATTTAAATCCACCCTGCTCAACACTGTCAATCTATTCACTAAGTCTGCATTACTATTAATCTTCTCATTGTTCCTATCACCCATCTCCTCCCACTTATGACTGTCTGACTGTATCCTTGTTGCTAGTATCCTTACGATTTATACTGAATGTTTCCTAATATGATTTGATTGCTTATTTGTTCCCTATGACTCTCATTAAGTGTTGTACCTTAGGATTCTTGGTGAACGTATTTTATTTTTCTTTTATGTACACTGAGAGCATATGCACCAAAGACAAATTCCTTGTGTGTCCAATCGCACTTGGCCAATAAAGAATTCTATTCTATTCTATCGAAGTACCTTTTGGTCCCAGCCCTCAATCTCCTGGAGGGCACCCTCCCATCACCCCAAAAGCAAGCAAAACTCCCCTTTTATTTTCAGATTCAGTCTTTATGGGGGGGGGGAGGCAACTGCAAATAGGAGAGAGACTGGCATGCAGAATTGACCCGGCCGATTTCAGGGGGACCCCCGAGAGGGAGACCCTTGGAGCCCTCCCCCCCCACCCCAGAGGTCCTGAGCCTATGCTCCTGTCTCCAGCTGGGGGTGGAGGAAAACCGAACTCTCTTCCCAAGCCCCTCCCCTGGGTTTTGTTTTTTTTTAAAAAAGTTTTATTTTAGATTAGAAAAAAAGAAAAAAAAGAAAAAAAGAAAACACAACAATAACATAAAAATATCATCCTTACAAACGATTATAGACAGCATCTCAATCGGTTAAAATCATTTCGTGCTTACAATTCTCCAAATCTCCTCATATAACAATTGTTCTTTACTTAAACTAAAAATACATATTTAAACATTTCAGATATGCTATCTCATCTCCATACTTTTTTATCAAGCCATTGATAAAATATCTCCCATATCAAATAGTATTGTTCATCTTCCTACTCTCTTATTTCAAATGTCAATCTACTCATTTCAGCACAGTCCAACATTTTCATAATAATTTCTTCATCGGTAATTATCTTCTCTCCTTTCCAATTTTTGGCAAATACAATTCTGGCCGCTGTTAAAATGTTCACAATTAAGTATTGTGGGTTGTTTGTTTGTTTGTTTTTTGTCCTACCTGTGTTTTCTTGGGCCGCCTCGGGAGAGACCACCTGGTAGACTTTGTAAGGCTCGGAGGCTTCCAAGAGACTTTTCTCGGGCACCTCTTTAAAATCGGGGCTTTTGTTGAGGGCACAGCGGAGACGCGTCTTCCAGACGGAGGGGTCGGCTTGATCCAGCCCTTCCCGGTACTTGCCCTTGTAGACTGCCCAGGCCTGCGGGGGGGGGGGGGGGGGAGAAGAGGGGGAGGGAGGAAAGAGGGGGGAGGGGACTGTCAGAAAGCCCAGGCAGAGACCCCCCCCCCCGCCAAGATACCCTGATGCCTGGTGGCTCAGCAGACTAAAGCACTGTTATTAACACCCACTTATATCTGCTGCCTGCAATTACTGCAAGTTCAAATCTCGCCAGGCTCAAGGTTGACTCAGCCTTCCATCCTTTCTAAGGTGGGTAAATTGAGGACCCAGTTTGTGGGGGCAATAAGCTGACTTTGTATAAATATACAAAAGGATGAAGGCTATTGCTTAACGCACTGTAAGCCGCCCTGAGTCTCCGGATAAGGGCGGCATATAAATCAAAGCAAATAAAATAAAATAAAATAAAAAATACCCCACCCACTGCAACTACTCTCCGGGGAAGGGCGTCTCTTGGATACCCGGGGCGGGGAGGGGGGGGATGTTGACGCAGGCGGGGGTCTCCGACCCACCTCCACTCCGACCCCGTCGTACCTTGAAGAGCGCCGCGTCCTCCCGCTCGCGGTAGTCCTGCTTAGCGGCGTGTTTCCAAGGGATGCGGAAGAGCGTCTTCTGCCCGTCCACCCAGCGCAGTCCCGGATAGCGACCGCTCTCCACCTGGGCCAGCAGCCACTCCTTCAGCCGCATGGGCTGCGGCGCCCCGGCCATGTGGCGCTGCTGCCTGGCCTCCCTCTTCCTCGGGGGACCCCCGGATCGAGGGCTTGATTGCCGGCCGAGCCGAAAGGCCCCGCCGCTGCGGAGAAGTCGGGCGAGCAGCAGCACCGTCCGCGGGGAAAGCGAAAGGCGAGCGGCACTTTCACTTTCGTTTTCGCTTTCACTCTCGCTCTCGCTCTCGCTTCCCTTCGCGTGCGGGGCGGCCGAAGGGCCTCGTCGAATCCGAGGGCTGCCAGGAGCCCAACCCCAGGAGGGGCTCGGCGGGAGGGACCCCAGGAGGAGTGGACCAAGCTCTTCAAAAGCCTCCTCCCGGGATGGGTCGTTCCGCGGGCGAATTCCTTCTTCTGACGGCCGGGGAATTTCTCCTTAGGGCTCGGTGGGGTCGCTCCTTCCTTGGTCGGTTTCCAGCCGCTGATTCTCGCTTTTCATGGGCTTCGGGTAATAAGTTGACACACACACACACACACACACACACACACACACACACACACCCAACCCTCTTCTTTGGGGCAGCCCCTCAAATATGGGAAGACTGCTATCGTGTCTCCCTTAGCCCTTCTTTTCTCTAGACTAGATCTCTCTCTCTCTCTCTCTCTCTCTCTCTCTCTCCTTCTTTCTCTTTCTTTCCTCTTTCTCTCTCTCTCTCTCTCCTCTCTTTTTTCTCTCTCTCTTTCCTCTCTCTTTTTCTCGCTATCCCCTCCCTCTCTTTCTCTCCCTCCTTTCCTCTTTCTTTCTTTCTTTCCTCTCTCTCTCTTTCCCTTTCCTCTCTCCCTCTTCTCTCTCACTTTCTCTCTTGTTTCTCTTTCCTCTCTCTCTTCTCTCTTTCTCTCTCTCCCTCTCCCTTCCCCCCTCTCTCTCCCTCCTTCCCTCTTTCTTTCTCTCTTCCCTCTTTCTCTCTCTCTCCCTTTCCTCTCTCCCTCTTCTCTCTCACTTTCTCTCTCTCTTGTTTCTCTCTTTCCTCTCTCTCTTCTCTCTTTCTCCCTCTCCCTTCCCCCCTCTCTCCCTCCTTCCCTCTTTCTTTCTCTCTTTTCTCTTTCTCTGTCTCTCCTCTGTTCTTTCTCTCTCTTTCCTCTCTTTTTCTCACTATCCCCTCCCTCTCTCTTTCCTCTCTCTCTCTTTCTCTCTCTCCTTTTCCCCCTCTCTCTTTCTCTCACTTCTTCCCTCTTTCTCCCTCCCTCCCTCTTTCTTTCACTCCCTCCTTCCCTCTTTCTTTCTTTCTTTCTTTCCTCTCTCTCTTTCCCTTTCCTCTCTCCCTCTTCTCTCTCACTTTCTCTCGTTTCTCCCTCTCTCTTCCCTCCTTCTCTCTTTCTTTTTTCTCTTTCCTCTTTCTCTCTCCCTCTCCCCTCCCTCTCTCTTTCTCTCTCTCCCTCTTTCCCTCTTTTTCCCTCCCTCCCTTTCTCCCTCTCTCTAGCTCACCTACCTACCTACCTACTTTCTATCTATCCAGTGGTGGGATTCAAGTAATTTAACAACCAGTTCTCTGTCCTTATGATTTCTTCCAACAACCAGTTCGCCAAACTGCTCAGAAAGTTAACAACCAGTTCTCCCGAAGTGGTGCAAACTGGCTGAATCCCACCACTCTATTTATCTATCTATCTATCTATCTATCTATCTATCTATCTATCTATCTATCTATCATCTATTATATATAGATTATCTATCTATCATCTTTCTTTCTTCCTCCCTCCCCCATCTATCTCTATTATCTATCATCCACCCATCCATCTATCTGTCTATCATCTATTTAGATAAATAGATAAGATAGATAGATAATTATCTTTCTATATATCTGTTTGTCTATCATCTCTCTATTATCTATGTATCCATCCATCCATCATCCCTCTCTCTCTCCCTCCCTCCCTCCCTCCCTCCCTCTCTCTTTTAGAAATCCTGACTTGTCTGCGGGGGGGGGGCTGCTGGGGGATACTGCATCTGTGTCGCCCCCAAAATATATAGAGCCAGCCTCTTGTATTTGGTGGCCCCCTCTGGTTAAAGCTTCTGGGGCTTATTTAAGGCACTGAGAGGAAGCAGGCCACCCTAATGGTGCTTCCATGCCACCAAGTCCTTCCTACTGTGGAAAGGCCACCTTCGAATTGTGGAGGGCAGACCTTCCAGCTTTCCTTGACTCAGTTGGAGGGAGGCCATCAAGGAAACTCCCGCCCGCCCCTTGTAAAACCTTAGACTGCGTTTGCGCAGGACACTTGACTTTGGTTAACCTCTTTGGTGTGTTTACACAATGCATTGAATTGTAAATTAATCCAGTGGGTTAGAGTTCTTTTGCTACACAAAGCTACTCAAGGCTGATTGTAGCCAAGCGTGTTTTGGAGAAAGGAGTAAAGAGAAAGTGGAAGTGAGTTTTTTTACAAAGTGCTATGTAAGGTTAAAAAAAAAAATCTTTTTCTGGGTTTGTTTTGCTTTTTGAAATATTAAAAAAAAAATCTTTTCATAAATCGTATATTTTTTGTTTGTTTGTTTGATTGATTTCTATAGCTACCTAAAATAAAATAAAATTTAAAAAATGAAATAAAAAAATAAAAAAATACAATACAATAATAAAATGAAATAAATAAAATAAATTATAAAATACAACAAAATACAATAAAATAAAATATAAATTAAAATATAAAATACAATGCAATAATAAACTAAAATAATAAACTAAAATAAAAATATAACATAAACTAAGAAACTAAAATAAACAATAAATAATAAATAATAAAATGATATAAAATATAAAATAATATAAAATATGAAATAATATAAAATATAAAATAATATAAAATATATAAAATATAAAATGAAATGAAATAATCTTGCAGGAACCAGGAAGTTCACGCCTTCTGTTGTTCTTTGAAATTTCATTCTCACCACCCATTCCCAACCTCATCCTGCCCCCCTTTTGCAAAGCTGTCAAGATGGGGTTGGGTTCCTGCCCGCAGAGGGGGGAGGAGAATGTCAGTTAAAGCCAGTGAGATGGTTATTTTAATCATTGTTTAGCTTGTATCTTGGCTGCCGGTTGAGTGTTGATGTAGCTGCTTGTCTTTTGAGCAGCTGATGGAGGGAGGCCAGCGTCACCAAGGTGTAAATTGAATAAATGAATAACAACTTGTACGGCTATTTACTCCTCTTATCATGTTAATAACAAGGTAATCCACTCTCTTATCATCTGGGTTAATAGAGAGGCTGCAATAGCCCAGGAATCGTGGTTAAGGGTTGTTTCTTTTGATATTACGATGTTCTGCCTTACCATGCTTTTATGAATTTCCAAGTTTTGAAAATGTCTTCTGCTATCAGAGCCACGCTGACTCCTCGCTGGTGTAGAAATATAAGTAGTCCTCATTTTGCAACTGTTCATTTAGTGACCATTCAAACTTACAACCGCGCTGGAAAAAGTGACTTCTGATCGTTCTCAAACTTACGACCATTGCAGGTCTCCATAGTCACGTGATCAAAATTCAGGAGCTTGGCAACTGACTCATATTTATGACGGGGGGGGTCCCGGGGGTGGGTGGGTCACGTGATCCTCCTTTTGCAACCTTCAGACAAGTGAAGTCCACAGGGAAGCCAGATTCACTTAACAACCATGTCCCTAACTTAACAATTGCAGTGATTCCCTTAACGATGGTGGCAAGAATGGTCATCAAACGGGACAAAATTCACTCAACTGTCTCATTCAGCAGCATCAATTGTGGTCGTAAGTCGAGGACTACCTGTGACATAAATCCCTGCAGCCATAAACTACCCAATCTATCTGAAGATACTTTCTCAGGGGGTCAGCGTGTCCTGCAAACTCAACTGTCAGATCTTTAGCTGGACATGATTAACGGCGTAGTGTGAAGGCAGCTGTTGAGGTCTATCATGTCATGGACAGCCAACCATTGGTGGACTCTCCTGGTCACCAGCAAACCAGGTTCAGCTGGAGTTGTGCAACGAAACGGTCACAAGATCATCAGTGCACAACATGATTGCGTTAACAGTCAAGCCTGCCTTGTCATGGATCTCTCTGGACTCCAGACGTTTATCTGGACCAGTGACAGATTGTCTCCTGGACACCTGGGCTGCAATTGGACAGTATTAATAAAGGCATAAATATTTTCTTTATGTATAAATTTTATCCGCCACCCGTTTCACTATCCAGGACGACTCTGGGTGGCTTACAATCAGAGGGGGGGATTCAGCCAGTTCTGGCAATCTTCCGGGGTGCAACCCCATGTGTTTTTTGACACAGTATCAGGGGTGAAATGCTCCTGGTTCGGACCGGATCACCCAATCCGGTAGCAATGGCGGTGGGTGGTTTGGAGAACCGGTAGCAAAAATCCCTGCACCCCCCCCATGCCCAGCTGAGCCGCGCGATCATCAGAGGCTTTTTTTTTTTTTTACTTTTAAAAACATTTTTAAAAGCAGTATATACAAAAAGTATGAAGGCTATTGCTTAACGCATTTTAAGCCGCCCTGAGTCTCCGGAAAAGGGCGGCATATAAATTGAACCAATAAATAAATAAATAAATAAATAAATAAACTTTTTCTACAACCTCTTCGGCCGAAAAAAAAATGCTTTTAAAAGCCTCTGACGATCCCAGCTGAGTTGCCTGATCGTCAGAGGCGTCTAAAAGCATTTTTTTCTAAGGTTGTAGAAAAAATGCTTTTAAAAGTTTAAAAAAAAAAAAAAAAAAGTTGGCCACGCCCACCCAGCCACATTACCCCCCCCCCAACAAGCCACGCCCACAGAACCGGTGGTAATAAATTTTACATTTCACCCCTGCATGTGTGGATGATGCACGAGAGCGAATTACCGTGTTGTTTGACGCTGCACGCATACACGGATGGCACAAGCTAGCGAATTGCCGTGTTTTGTGATGCCGGACACATGTGCAGATGATGTGTGTGTGAGCAAAACACACACTCACATTTCCAGTGCTGGGTGAACTGGTTGCTACAGTATGTGAAGCCCACTTTTGCTTACAATGAGATAAAAGCAGGGGTGAAATGCTCTGGGGATTGGTCTAGATTCTAGATTCTAGATTCTCCAAGGTTCCTTCTAACTCTGTTCTTAAGGACTAGGATAACAATTTTCCAGTATTTGTGGGGCTGCCCCAAAGAAGAGGGAGTCAAACTCTTCTCCAAAGCCCCTGAAGGCAGGACAAGAAGCAACGGATGGGAACTAATCAAGGAGAGAAGCAACCTGGAACTAAGGAGGAATTTTGTGACAGTGGGAACAATTAACCAGTGGAACCACTCACCACCAGAAGTTGTGGGGTTTCGATTATAGAGGTTTTCGATAATAGACTGGGCAACCATTTGTTGGGGGGTTGGACTAGATGACCTATAATGTCCCTTCCAATTCTGTTAATTTGTTAAGGATGATACAATATAAGCTCTCCTGCCTTGAGCAGGGGGTTGGACTAGAAGACCTCTGAGGTCCCCTTCCATCCTCTATGATTTTTTTTATGTTCTGAACAAGAGTGACTGATGAATCCTTATCATCTGGTCACATTTGATAAGAGGGAACAGTGACCAATCCTAGTCACTTTATCACCATGCTTTTGTTGGCACGAGGCTCGTGGCAGGCACAGAGATTGGCAGTCAAGAAAGCGAAAATCATTCCTGGGTTCAAAGCCAATTTTCTGAACTTGAGAACGAATAAAACAGCTTTTTTATTTGGCCGGGGAAAATTGGCAGGCAGAAAGACTTGATGGCATTCGCCATCCTAAATTTGGTCTTGGAAGTAATCCGATTTTCTGAATGGGCACAATACACCCACCCATCCACGAATCTCATGCGCCAAGCCAGAAAACGCCAATGAAACCCCTGGATGAAAGGCTAATCCTGATTCTAAAGGTTGTCTGAATAGAGCTGTAGACTAGGGCTCTTCAAACTTGGCAGCTTTAAGACTTCAACTCCCAGAATTCCCCATGGCCAGGTAGGGAATTCTGGGAGTTGAAGTCCACAAGTCAACGTTGCTAAATTTGGAGACCCCCCTACGGTGAAATCCACCCCCACCTCCAGTGAAATTCAAATTTGTTTACTACTGGTTCTGTGAGCGTGGCTTGGTGGGCATGGTGTGGCTTGTTGGGTGTGGCAGGGGAAGGACACTGCAAAATCCCCATTCCCACCCCACTCCAGGGGAAGGATACTACAAAATCTCCATTCCCACCCCACGGATACTGCAACATCTCCATTCCCACCCCACTCCTGGGGGAAGGATATTGCAAAATCTCCATTCCCACCCCACTCCAGGGGAAGGATACTGCAAAATCTCCATTCCCACCCCATGGATACTGCAAAATCTCCATTCCCACCCCACTCCTGGGGGAAGGATATTGCAAAATCCCCATTCCCACCCCACTCCAGGGGAAGAATACTACAAAATCTCCATTCCCACCCCACGGATACTGCAAAATCTCCATTCCCACCCTCCTCCAGGGGAAGGATACTACAAAATCTCCATTCCCACCCCACGGATACTGCAAAATCTCCATTCCCACCCCACTCCTGGGGGAAGGATATTGCAAAATCTCCATTCCTACCCCACTCCAGGGGAAGGATACTGCAAAATCTCCATTCCCACCCCACTCTGGGGCCAGCCGGAAGTGGCATTTGCCGGTTCTCCGAACTACTCAAAATTTCCGCTACCGGTTCTCCAGAACCTGTTAGAACCTGCTGGATTTCACCCCTGATGTCCTGTCTAGCAATGTTTTCGATGTAAAAAACAAAATCATCTGAGTTTAATTTGTGTTTGCTTCTCCTTTTTTTTTTTTATTAAAAACAGTTGAGTCTTTGATTTCCTGCCCAAGTGACTCTGCCAGTCTAAGTGATCTCCAGATCCCCTAGATCCAGTTTGGGATAGGTAAGATGCCACGGTAAATTTTCTACCAGTTTACTACAATACCAGTTTGTTAGCAGAGGGTTTTGAAACTTTAATCTTCTCTTTATTAAATTATGATTGCTCTTCCTGTTATCTAGTTTGTCATGAATATAATATATAGATGGCAGGTTAATAATTTGCAAATAGATTTACTAGTTTAAAAATGTTTTGGGGGGAGAGCTGTTTCTCAAGGGATGGGAACCAATATTCAACTAGGCAGGATAATATGTATATATGTTTTAATTCAATATTTAATATTTAATAATATTTAATAAAAATGTTTATTTTTATTTGTTCTGGTCTCTGGTCTCTTGAGTGTAATAAACTGAATTGAATTGAATGTACAGTATATACAGTATGTTTTGGTTTTCTTTTTCTCTTTAATGCACTTTTTAAATGTTTTATTGCGTTTTTTTCCTTTGGTTTTTTTAAAAAAATTTTTGGAGTTTCGTATTTTAACGTTTTTCGAATAAAATAAAAATAGTACATCCTGGAAACCCAGTTCATCATTTTTGGGGTGCTTTGAGTTGAAAATCCTTCCGATGGGAATTTGGGAGTGTATAATGGCCTCTTGGTTGCGATAGGTGATCGGAGCAGTAGAAAATATGCCAGCTTTGCCTGGCACTGCCAACGTTTTCCAGTTCCTCATCTCCAGCTTTGCCCCGTCCATTCTGTTTCCTCTTAAGGATGATAACGGACGAGATCCCTCTTGTCTGGTCCTGCTTTTCCTTCCCCATCGCGGGAATCTCTTTGCATTTTCCCAAAAAACTTTGGAAAGTTTCATTTAAGACAGCTGGGCAAACAGGAAAAAGTGTCCTTCACCCGTATCAGAAAAGAATCCATGTATTTGACCCCGCTGCCGGTGCTCTTGGGCCCCGGGGCCGGCCAAGGCCGCTCGGGGCTGCGGGGCTCCAGCTTTTGGCCTGATGGCAGAAGACCCCGGAGAGCTTCACGGTCGTTGAAAAGGGTTCCTCGGGGTGGCGGCTGAAGCTTCCGGCGGATCTGGCAAGGACACACAAGGCAACAGATGAGAGTTGGGGGAAATCCAGGGTGGAACTGGGACTTTCGGATTTTCGTTTTAAAGGGTGCAAATTCCAAATCTGGCTTTAAACCGCCCTTCCTTCCCAGGAAGTTTCCACCTCTATGAATGAGGAGAATGGGACAGACTATTTCAGATTAGAGCTTAGAGGTTGGAAGTGGACTTCAACCCCCAGAATTCCCCAGCCAGAGGTTAGAGTTAGAGATTAGAGGAGGACTTCAATTCCCAGAATTCCCCAGCCAGAGGTTAGAGGTTAGAGATAAGAGGTGGACTTCAATTCCCAGAATTCCCCAGCCAGAGGTTAGAGATTGGAAGTGGACTTCAATTCCCAGAATTCCCCAGCCAGAGATTAGAGATTGGAGGTGGACTTCAATTCCCAGAATTCCCCAGCCAGAGGTTAGAGTTAGAGATTAGAGGAGGACTTCAATTCCCAGAATTCCCCAGCCAGAGGTTAGAGGTTAGAGATAAGAGGTGGACTTCAATTCCCAGAATTCCCCAGCCAGAGGTTAGAGATTGGAAGTGGACTTCAATTCCCAGAATTCCCCAGCCAGAGATTAGAGATTGGAGGTGGACTTCAATTCCCAGAATTCCCCAGCCAGAGGTTAGAGTTAGAGATTAGAGGAGGACTTCAATTCCCAGAATTCCCCAGCCAGAGGTTAGAGTTAGAGATTAGAGGAGGACTTCAATTCCCAGAATTCCCCAGTCAGAGGTTAGAGATTGGAGGTGCACTTCAACCCCCAGAATTCCCCAGCCAGAGGTTAGAGATTGGAGGGGCCTTCAACTCCCAGAATTCCCCAGCCAGAGGTTAGAGATTAGAGGTGGACTTCAATTCCCAGAATTCCCCAGCCAGAGGTTAGAAATTGGAGGTGGACTTCAATTCCCAGAATTCCCCAGCCAGAGGTTAGAGATTGGAGGGGGCCTTCAACTCCCAGAATTCCCCAGCCAGAGGTTAGAAATTGGAGGTGGACTTCAATTCCCAGAATTCCCCAGCCAGAGGTTAGAGATTGGAGGGGCCTTCAACTCCCAGAATTCCCCAGCCAGAGGTTAGAAATTGGAGGTGGACTTCAATTCCCAGAATTCCCCAGCCAGAGGTTAGAAATTGGAGGGGCCTTCAACTCCCAGAATTCCCCAGCCAGAGGTTAGAGATTAGAGGTGGACTTCAATTCCCAGAATTCCCCAGCCAGAGGTTAGAAATTGGAGGTGGACTTCAATTCCCAGAATTCCCCAGCCAGAGGTTAGAGATTGGAGGGGGCCTTCAACTCCCAGAATTCCCCAGCCAGAGGTTAGAAATTGGAGGTGGACTTCAATTCCCAGAATTCCCCAGCCAGAGGTTAGAAATTGGAGGTGGACTTCAATTCCCAGAATTCCCCAGCCAGAGGTTAGAAATTGGAGGTGGACAATTCCCAGAATTCCCCAGCCAGAGGTTAGAGGTTAGAGATAAGAGGTGGACTTCAATTCCCAGAATTCCCCAGCCAGAGGTTAGAAATTGGAGGTGGACTTCAATTCCCAGAATTCCCCAGCCAGAGGTTAGAGTTAGAGATTAGAGGAGGACTTCAATTCCCAGAATTCCCCAGCCAGAGGTTAGAGGTTAGAGATAAGAGGTGGACTTCAATTCCCAGAATTCCCCAGCCAGAGGTTAGAGTTAGAGATTAGAGGAGGACTTCAATTCCCAGAATTCCCCAGCCAGAGGTTAGAGATTGGAGGTGCACTTCAACCCCCAGAATTCCCCAGCCAGAGGTTAGAGATTGGAGGGGCCTTCAACTCCCAGAATTCCCCAGCCAGAGGTTAGAGATTAGAGGTGGACTTCAATTCCCAGAATTCCCCAGCCAGAGGTTAGAAATTGGAGGTGGACTTCAATTCCCAGAATTCCCCAGCCAGAGGTTAGAGATTGGAGGGGGCCTTCAATTCCCAGAATTCCCCAGCCAGAGGTTAGAAATTGGAGGTGGACTTCAATTCCCAGAATTCCCCAGCCAGAGGTTAGAGATTGGAGGGGCCTTCAACTCCCAGAATTCCCCAGCCAGAGGTTAGAAATTGGAGGTGGACTTCAATTCCCAGAATTCCCCAGCCAGAGGTTAGAAATTGGAGGGGCCTTCAACTCCCAGAATTCCCCAGCCAGAGGTTAGAGATTAGAGGTGGACTTCAATTCCCAGAATTCCCCAGCCAGAGGTTAGAGTTAGAGATTAGAGGAGGACTTCAACTCCCAGAATTCCCCAGCCAGAGGTTAGAAATTGGAGGTGGACTTCAATTCCCAGAATTCCCCAGCCAGAGGTTAGAGATTGGAGGGGCCTTCAACTCCCAGAATTCCCCAGCCAGAGGTTAGAGATTAGAGGTGGACTTCAATTCCCAGAATTCCCCAGCCAGAGGTTAGAAATTGGAGGTGGACTTCAATTCCCAGAATTCCCCAGCCAGAGGTTAGAGATTGGAGGGGGCCTTCAACTCCCAGAATTCCCCAGCCAGAGGTTAGAAATTGGAGGTGGACTTCAATTCCCAGAATTCCCCAGCCAGAGGTTAGAGATTGGAGGGGCCTTCAACTCCCAGAATTCCCCAGCCAGAGGTTAGAAATTGGAGGTGGACTTCAATTCCCAGAATTCCCCAGCCAGAGGTTAGAAATTGGAGGTGGACTTCAATTCCCAGAATTCCCCAGCCAGAGGTTAGAGATTGGAGGGGCCTTCAACTCCCAGAATTCCCCAGCCAGAGGTTAGAGATTAGAGGTGGACTTCAATTCCCAGAATTCCCCAGCCAGAGGTTAGAAATTGGAGGTGGACTTCAATTCCCAGAATTCCCCAGCCAGAGGTTAGAGATTGGAGGGGGCCTTCAACTCCCAGAATTCCCCAGCCAGAGGTTAGAAATTGGAGGTGGACTTCAATTCCCAGAATTCCCCAGCCAGAGGTTAGAGATTGGAGGGGCCTTCAACTCCCAGAATTCCCCAGCCAGAGGTTAGAAATTGGAGGTGGACTTCAATTCCCAGAATTCCCCAGCCAGAGGTTAGAAATTGGAGGTGGACTTCAATTCCCAGAATTCCCCAGCCAGAGGTTAGAGATTGGAGGGGGCCTTCAACTCCCAGAATTCCCTAGCCAGAGGTTAGAAATTGGAGGTGGACTTCAATTCCCAGAATTCCCCAGCCAGAGGTTAGAGATTGGAGGGGCCTTCAACTCCCAGAATTCCCCAGCCAGAGGTTAGAAATTGGAGGTGGACTTCAATTCCCAGAATTCCCCAGCCAGAGGTTAGAGATTAGAGGGGGCCTTCAATTCCCAGAATTCCCCAGCCAGAGGTTAGAGATTGGAGGTGGACTTCAATTCCCAGAATTCCCCAGCCAGAGGTTAGAAATTGGAGGTGGACTTCAATTCCCAGAATTCCCCAGCCAGAGGTTAGAGATTGGAGGTGGACTTCAATTCCCAGAATTCCCCAGCCAGAGGTTAGAAATTGGAGGTGGACTTCAATTCCCAGAATTCCCCAGCCAGAGGTTAGAAATTGGAGGTGGACTTCAATTCCCAGAATTCCCCAGCCAGAGGTTAGAGGTTAGAGGTGGACTTTAACTCCCAGAATGCCCCAGCTGGCATGTCTGACTGGGGCATTCTGGGAATTGAAGTCCACACATCTTACCGTGGCCATGTTTGAAAAACAGTGCTAGAGACCAATCTTAATCATCATCATCATCTTCATCCAGGGTAAGGAAGGGAGGTACCTACCTGTCTGCTGATGAGTTCCTTAGCAGCATTGCTTCTTAAGAGGGAAACCCCTTCGCCAATCTGGTGCCCTCTACATGGGTGGGCTAAGCTCCCCCAGCAGGGCACGGGGGCAATTCCCAGGGACAGGAAGGGGGTCCCAGGACTTCTCTTGTTTGACCCCAAAGCAGTGCGGGTGGTTTTATTCAGGGCTGCCTGCTTTATGGGTAGAACCTCGACTTAGGACCACCATGGAGCCCAAAATGTCCGTTGCTAAGCGAGACAGTGGTTAAACGAGTTTTGCTCCGTTTTACAATCTTCCTAGCCACTGTTGTTAAGTGAGTCATGGCAGTTGTTGAGTTAGTAACAGGGTTGTTAAGTGAATCCGGCTTCCCTGCTGACTCTGCTCGCCGCAAAAGGAGATCACAGGACCAATCCACCCCCCGGGAAGCTGCCCCCGTCATAAATATGAGTCAGTTGCCAAGTGTCTGAATTTGGACCACAAGGATGCCGCAGAGGTCGTAAGTGTGAAAAACGGACTCATAAATCACTTTTTTCGGTGCCTTTGTAACTTTGAACAGTCACTAAACGAATGGTTGTAAGTCGAGGACCACCTGTATTGGTAGACCAGATAGGAAACACAGCCAGGTAAACTAATTGTAAACCTAAAATTTCAGCGTCCCTGTAGTCACGTGATCAAAATCGAGGTCATTGGGGAAGCCAGATTCACTTAACAACCGCGTTAGTCACTGATCAACTGCAGTGATTCACTTAACGACACTGAGAAGAAAAGTCGTAACACGGAGCAAAACTCACTTAACATACGTCTCACTTAGCAAGAGGAATTTTGGGCTCATCTGCAGTTATTAAGTCAAGGACTACCTGTACTGGTACTCAGACTTACGACCGTTGCGGCATCCTCGTGGTCACGTAATCAAAATCCAGATGCTCGGCAAACTGACTCATATTTATGACAGTCGCAGTGTCCCCGGAGTCAAGCTTTTGCAACCTCCTGACCAGCAAAGCCGATGGAGAAGCCAGATCCACTTAACAATTGTACGATTCACTTAACAACCTCCGCAAAAAAACGGTAAAAGTGAATGATTCACTTTACAACTGCACGGCTTAGCGACGGACGATCCAGGGACAGTTGTCATAAGTTGAGGACTGGCTGCACCATTACAAGGCCAGAGATGCCTTAGTCTTATTCCTCACCTTCTGCACTGACCGGCTATGTCCGAACTCCTCCAGCTGCCGACGGAAACCGAGGTTGGGGTTGGCCACCGGACGGACGGCCTTGACCGCTTCGAGGGCCTCAAGCCAGCCCAGCTGCGTCACTGCCATGAGGTAAGCCAGGACGATGGTGGTGCTGCGGGAGATCCCAGCTAGGCTGGAAGGCGAGTTGAAGGACAGGATTAGAACCCGGAGCCCTCTTGCCCTCGGCCACCCCCTCTCTCTACCAGCTTCGCCGCAGAGGCTGAGTGACAGGGCACCCCAAAAGTCTCCGAGTTGCTGGGTGTTCCCACTTTGTATTGGTTGATGTTGGCCTGGCGTAATGTGTGAACACAGTCATGTTGGCTTGTAAATCACGGCTTATGGGTTAATAGAATGTATGAATCCAGCCACGTGGATTATGGTTTAATATTATACAATTAGCCAGAGGAACAGCTTGCCTTCAGAAATCGAGGGTGCTCCATCACAGGGTGGGGGGGGGGGGGGTTTGAGTAGGGGGCTGGACTAGATGACCTCCAAGATCCCTTCCAGCTCTAGTCTATCCTATTAAGTGAGAAGGTGGCTATTTTGGTTTATAAATCATGGTTTATAATTTGGTATCCAGTGTGAACCCAGTCTTCTGGATTATGGTATGTATATCGCCATCTTGGTTCATGCATCATGGTTTGTAGCTTAGTATAAAGTCTGAACCCGCCCATCTAGGTTATGGTTTAGTGATTACATGCATTTTGGTATGTAAATCTAGGCTTAGTACAAAGAATAAAGCCAACAATCTATGTTTGTAAATCACGGCTTATTGATTAGTAGGAAATGTGCACCCAGCCATCTGGATTACAACAATATCAAGTGTGAGCATGGCTATTTGGCTTCATAAATCATAGTTTATGGCTTAGTATTCAGTGTGAATTCAGCTATCTGGATTATGGTTAGTGTCACATATGAATACGGCCACTTTGATGCATGTATCATGGTTTATAATTTAGCATGAAGTCTGAATCTATTTATTCTGGATTATCCCTTAGTGATTACACCCATTTTAGCATATAAATCATGGCTTAATAGACAGAATAAAGCCAACCATTGAGATTTGTAAATCATGGCTTATCGGTTAGTAAAATATGTTAACCCAGCCATCAGAATTACGGCTAGTGTCAAGTGAGTATACGGCCCCTTTGTTCGTACATCACGGTTTATATTTTAGCACAAGGTCTAAGCCAACCTATCTTTATTATGGTTTAGAGATTACACCCATTTTGGTAGCAAATCATGGCTTAGTACAAAGAATAAAAATTATCTAGGTATGTAAATCACAGCTTATGGTTTAGCCTTATTTGGGTTTGGTCCGTAAACCACAATAAAACCACAGTTTAGGATTTAGCGTAGTGTTTCTCCACTTTGAGATGGGTGGACTTCAACTCCCAGAATTCCCTAGCCAGCTGGGGAATTCTGGGAGTTGAAGTCCACCCATCTCAAAGTGGAGAAACACTGTTGTAGCCTATTTCATGAAGCCATCTTGAGCGTCCCAGACATATTCTGCCCCCAGACCCACAAACCTCCCCCCTCTTCCCCCCCCCCCCCCCAATTTTTCTACCTACCAATGAACGAGGCAGGTTCCTCCTTGCAGCCGACAGGAATGAATGAAATTGATGCATTTCTTAAAATGTTGCTTGCTGGATGGAGAGAGAATTGGGAGGAAGCAAAACCCCGATATTTTAAAAGGTTTATGATGCTTCGAAAGAAAACTCTGGCTATAGGTAGTCCTCGACTTACAACTATCCATTTAGAGACCGTTCGAGGTTGCAACAGCACTGAAAAAAGTGACTTATGACCCCTTTTTCACACTTACGACCGTTGCAACATCCCCGTGGTCACGTGATCCAAATTTGGACGCTTGGCAACTGGCATGGACTTACGACGGTTGCAGTGTCCAGGGGTCATGTGATCATCCGGACCCCTTTAAAGATGTGAGGACTACAATTCCCAGAATTCCCCAGTCAGAAAAGCTGGGCTGGGGAATTCTGGGAGTTGAAGTCCGCACATCTTAAGAGTGTCTAGAACTGGAAATTGAAGTCCCCAAATCTTGAAGTTGGGAGTTTAAGTCCTCCATGTTTTAAAGCCAACATGCTGACTGGGGAATTCTGGGAGTTGTAGTCCACGCCTCTTAAAATGGCTGAGGTTGAGAAACACTGCATTAGAGCAACATCCGTCACAAGAAGGTTGAACAACGCAAAGAACCAGAGTCTCCAATCTATTCTACCTCCATTTTACCTGGATGATGACGGAATCAATCTGGATTATGTTCTAGGAGTGGTATAGGGGCCTAGAGGTGGAGTTCTCACCTCACAATCAGGAGTTCGATCCTAGGTAGAGGCAGATATTTCTCTCTCTGGGCACACTGAGAATATATCTACTGAACAAAACTCCGTACTGGCAACGGGAAGGGTATCCGGCCATTAAAACTCTCTGCTAGCTCCATTCAGTTGCCCAGACTCCACCCCGCAAGGGATTATGGGGTCGTTTAAAAGAAGATTGATGAATCTAGATTATGTTTTAATGGACCCCACTGTCTTTCCTCGTTAAAAAGAATAAAACATGGCTGAAAAATAATAAATAAATACTTACATGTTGGCCTCAGGTGTGTCTGGCAGGACAATCCGAAGGTAAGTGATTCCCTAGAAAAGACCATGAATATCGTTGAGGAACATCTCCAGAACCTGAAATCAACTTCCAAAGTCCTACAGATCTTCTCACTTTGACAGTCTTTAGGTATCTCTGACTTCAATATTACCTTGTCACCTCTAGCTAGCATCAGTGCAGGGGCTGGGGATGATGGGAAGCATGATCCCATCAGAGAAAGCCATCATGAAGATTGAAGATAATTCCAACCCCTTTCTATGTTCTCCATAGATTGCAACAGGGAGACAAATAGGTAATCCTCGATTTAAAACCGTTCATTTAGTGACCATTCAAAGTTACAAAGACACTGGAAAAAAGTAATTTAGGACCGTTTTTCACACTTATGACCGTTGCAGCACCCTATGGTCACCTGATCAAATTTTGGATGCTTGGCGACTGGCTCCTATTTACAACAGTTGCAGGATCTCCTTTGATGACCTTTCAACCAGCAAAGTCAACGGGGAAGCCAGATTCACTTAACAACCGCGGCAAGAAAGGTCGTAAAACAGGGCAAAACTCACTTGTCTCATTTAGCAACGGAATTTTTTTGAGGTTCAGTTGTGGTTGTAAGTTGGAGTGGTGCGGTGGCCTAGAGATGGAGCTCTCGCCTCACAATCAGGAGGTTGTGAGTTCAATCCTAGGTAAGGCAAATATTTCTCTCTTTGGGCACACTGAGAATATATCTGCTGAACAAAACTCCGCATTGGAGACAGGAAGGGCATCCGGCCAGTAAAATATTCAGCTCCATTCAATTGCCCAGACTCCACATTAATGCAAAGGATTATGGGATCATTAAAAGATGATGATGATGATGATGAGCTGTGGTTGTAAATTGAGCATTTAATGCAATAGACCCGAGCCCCACAGCTTCCAGTGGGGCTGAGTTCCAAGGACCAACATCCATTCTGCTGCCTCCAGCTTGATGCAGTATCTCGGGTTGTCACGCTAGATGCCCCTCCCCCCCCCAGTTGACACCCCCTCCCCTTACCGGAATGAAGGGCTGTGGCGACTCGTGAATGGAGACGATGTGGGTGATTTCATTCCTGCTCAGCTGATCGAGGTCTTTGGCATCTAAAAGAGAAGGAGGAGGAACAGAGAGCCATTGTTACAGACGTCCTTCCCTATTCTACCCAGATGTTCTCGGCGTGCATCCTGCAGAAACGCTGACACGCACCAGCACACGGAATGTCCCATGTGCACGGAGGCCTCTGGTGTCTCAATCCACCGTGACGTCCTGAAGCAGGCATAAGAATAGGAATAGGAATAGAAACAGAATAGAATAGAATAGAATTTGAAATAATTAGAATAGAATAGAATAGAATAGAATAGAATAGAATAGAATAGAATTTGAAATAATTAGAACAGAGTAGAGTAGAATAGAATAGAACAGAATAGAAATTGAAATAATTAAAATATAATAGAATAGAAATTGAAATAATTAGAATATAATAGAATTTGAAATAATTAGAATAGAGTAGAGTAGAGTAGAATAGAACAGAATAGAAATTGAAATAATTAGAACAGAGTAGAGTAGAGTAGAATAGAATTTGAAATAATTAGAATAGAGTAGAGTAGAGTAGAATAGAACAGAACAGAACAGAATAGAATTTGAAATAATCAGAACAGAACAGAATAGAATAAAAAAGAACAGAACAGAATAGAATAGGAATAGAATAGAATAGAAATTGAAATAATTAGAGTAGAGTAGAGTAGAGTAGAGTAGAGTAGAGTAGAGTAGAGTAGAACAGGACAGAACAGAAGAGAACAGAACAGAACAGAACAGAGCTGTAAGGGAGCCTGAAGGTCTTCTAGTCCAGCCCTCTGCTCAAGCAGGAGAACCTATACCAGAGGTCTTCAAACTTGGCAGCTTTAAGACGTGTGGACTTCAACTCCCAGAATTCTCCAGCCAGCAGAGAGAGAGAAAGAGAGAGAGAGAGAGAGAGAGAGAGAGAGAGACGGAGGGAGAGAGAGAGGGAGAGGGAGGGAGGGAGGGAGAGACTGACCCAAAGACACCTAGCTGGCTTCAGTGGCTAAAGTGGGACTAGAACTCACTGGCTCCTAATGATTAGGCCAAAGTCCGATGATGATGATGATGATGATAATGATGATGATAATAATAATAATAATAATAATAATAATAATAATAATAATAATAATAATAATAATAATAATAATACTCGGAACAGCCTACATCCTCCGACGATACCTTAACAGTTCCTAGGTCCTTGGTTAGGACTCGAGCTGCTGAGCTATTAACCAGCCTCAAAGGCTGTGAATCTCACTAAAGATTAACCAATAATAATAATAATAATAATAATAATAATAATAATAATAAAATAAGGGGCATGCATAAGCACACCAGCGTGCCTATCATCCCCATCCTAATGTTCTCTTTTATTCGTATCCTTTTCATGTATTTATAATTATGTTTACACTTGTATCTATCATAAAATACATGCTTGATGAAATAAAGTAAAATAAATAAATATATATATATATATATATATATATATATATATATATATATATATATATATATATATATATATATATATATATATCTTTTTCTGTTTTTCGTAGGCTTTTATGTGCATATTCTTTCTAGCCAGGTTTTACCTACGTAAGCTAGGTTGTTCTGACACAGTCAGAGCTGCAGAACAACCTAGCTTACGTAGGTAAAACCTGGCTAGAAAGAATATGCATATATATATATATATATATATATATATATATATATATATATATATATATATATATGTTTTTCTTCTAGCCAGGTTTTATATATATAATGTCACCCAGGCTTGCTTGCTCCTTTCTTTCTTTCTTTCTTTTCCTTTCCTTTTTTCTCCTCCCTCTTTTCCTTCCTTTCTTTTTCTTTCCTCTCCTCCCTCCTTTTTCTTTCTTCTTTCCTTTCTTCTTTCTCTCCCCTTCTTTCTTCTTTTTTCTTTTTCCTTTCTTTCTTTCTCATTCCTTCTCTTTCTTCTTCTAGGCCAAGCCATCTCCTTGTAGCGGGAATCCCCCAGGTGATGCAGACGTATCTACCCGCTGGAGGATGTCTTAAAAGCTTGGCCAAGCTGGGAAAATGCCAACCACGTTGAACCAACTACAGTAGTAGCCAAAATTGTGGAAACCTTTTGGGAAAAGTGTATTTTCTAAAACTAGCTAATCGTAATAACACCCCTTTTTTTTTGGAGTAGTACCATAAAATTATATATCAATGGAAAGATAATTTAATCCAGAATGAAATGCAATAACTTCTAGGAAGGATTTGCTATTAGAATAGCAGTTGGAAGTATAAAGAAGAAAAGTGAAACACGAAGAAAAAAACGAAATATACAAAAATGATCACCGTAGAAAAAATGAGATATGCAAAAATTATCCCCATGTCAGTTAATACTTAGTTGGGTAACCTTTAGCATGAATGACGGCCTTACAACGTCTTCCCATGGAGTGAACCAAGTCTTTTAGCTCTGCAGCTGTTAGAATGTGAAACCAAGATGGAATGATGGCTTCTATTAACTGGGTTTTATTGCTGGGTCGCTTCTGACTAACCAGTTTCTTTAGTCAGCTCCATAGATTTTTCATTGGATGAAGGTCTGGGCTGTTCCCAGGTCATTCCAGCAGTGGAATAAGATTATCTTGAAACTCCAAATAAAAAAAAGTGGTGTTATTAGCCATCAAACCTCAAAAATACACTTTTCCCAAAAAATGGTTTCCACAATTTTGGCCACTACTGTAGCTCAATTCACCACCTCTGTGGCAGGTTCACTCTTCACTTACCTACAATGTTCCCAAGAAAAAGACCAGGAAGAATCTGTAAAAGTTTTAAAAAAAATATTAGTATACATATTTTTTATGATTCACACCACACTCTAGCCTGGCCTACAAAGGCATCGAACAGGTCACAATTCCTCGCTTCACCCAAAGCCAACCCTCCGGCATCACATTAAATCTGAATATAATTCATTTCTTCAGGCCACGCGTGCCACCTGAAGCCAATATTTACGCTGGCTAAAACCCCAGTTTAGGGTTTAATATGTCAACCAAGAACAGGAGAAAAAAATAAATAAATTTCAGAGTGACAGATCCAAAGCCACCCCCCCGCCACCTGATTTTTCAGGCTCAATTCAAGCAGTCCTCGACTTATGACCACAACCGAGTCCAAAATTTCTGTTGCTAAGCGAAACATCTGTTTAGTGAATTTTTGCCTCATTTTACGACCTTTCTTGCTACAGCTGTTAAGTGAATCCCTGCAGCTGCTAAGTTAGTAACGTGGTTTTTTTTTTTAATTTATTTTATTTGATTTATATGCCGCCCTTCTCCGGAGACTCAGGGCGGCTTACAATGCGTTAAGCAATAGCCTTCATCCTTTTGTATATTTATACAAAGTCAGCTTATTGCCCCCACAAACTGGGTCCTCAATTTACCTACCTTAGAAAGGATGGAAGGCTGAGTCAACCTTGAGCCTGGCGAGATTTGAACTTGCAGTAATTGCAGGCAGCAGATGTTAATAACAGTGCTTTAGTCCACTGTACTACAGGCTCTTCCTTTTTAAGCAATAGCCTTCATCCTTTTGTATATTTTTATACAAAGTCAGCTTATTGCCCCCCACAATCTGGGTCCTCATTTTACCTACCTTAGAAAGGATGGAAGGCTGAGTCAACCTTGAGCCTGGCGAGATTCGAACTTACAGTCATTGCAGACAGCTGGTGTTAATCACAATGCTATCAGTCTGCTGAGCCACCAGGCCCTCCCTCTTTCCCTCCCTCCCTCCCTTCTTTTTCTTTCTTTCTTTCTCTCTCTTTCTTTCCCTCCCTCCCTCCCTCCCTCCCTTCTTTCCTTCTTTCTTTTTTCCTCCCTCCCTCCCTCCCTTTTTTCTTTTTCTTTCTTTCTTTCCTTCCTTTCTCTTTTCCTTTCTTTTTCTTTCTTTCTTTCCCTCCTTCCCTCCCTTCTTTATCTTTCCTTCTTTCTTTTTCCTCCCTCCCTTCTTTTTCTTTCTTTCTTTCTCTCTCTCTCTTTCTTTCCCTCTCATTCTTTCTTTCCTTTTCTTTTTCCTCCCTCCCTCCCGCCCTTTTTTTCTTTCTTTCTTTCTCTCTTTCTTTTTTTTTTTTAATTTGATTTATATGCCGTCCTACTCAGGAGACTCAGGGCGGCTTACAATGCGTTAAGCAACAGCCTTCATACTTTTGTATATTTATACAAAGTCAGCTTATTGCCCCCACAAACTGGGTTCTCATTTCACCTACCTTTGGAAGGATGGAAGGCTGAGTCAACCTTGAGCCTGGTGAGATTTGAACTTGCAGTAATTGCAGACAGCTGGTCTTAATAACAGGGTGCTTTAGTCCACTGTACTACCAATGCTCTTTACTACCAAGGTTGTTAAGTGACTTTGCTTGTCGGAAGGTCGCAAAAGAGAATCACGTGACCCTGGGACGCTGCCACCGTCATAAATATGAGTCAGTTGCTAACTGCTTGAATTTTGATGACGTGTCCACGGGGATGCCCCAACGGTCATTAAGTGTGAAAAAACGATCGTAAGTCGCTTTTTCAATGCTGTTGTAACTTTGGTCACTAAATGAACGGTCGTAAATCGAGAACTACCTGTAATTTATTTCTTCAGGCCTAACATGTCACGTGAGTGGGTTAAAACCCCAATTTAGGGTTTAACGTCTCACCCAAAGCCCGAAACAACCAGGAACAATAAAATAATAAATTTCAGAGTGACAGATTCAAAGTCATCGTGCTGATTTTTGATGCCTCGAGGCAGAATTAGAACTCGCAGCTGCTGATTCCTGGTCCAGAATGTTCCCTGCTACACCCACCTCTCCCCCCCACCCCGAGTGACTCACGAGAGAATACAACACACAACACCCCTATCAAGGTGAACCAAACCTTTACATCGCCGTCCTCAAAGAAAAGTTGACAATACGGCAACTTCTCTCGAAAGCCAAAAGGAAAAAAAAAATCTCAATTTTAGAATACAAACTGTAGTTGTCGGATGTAAATTGGGGAAGGGGCGCTTTTAACGTGCTTTGTCCTCCCCTTTTCTCTCTTGCTTTGAATGCAGGATGTCCAAACTTCACAAAGATGTTATTAAAAAAAAAAAAAATTAAACATCTGATTTCCTACCTTATTCATGCCGTTGCCCATAACTTTTCAAAGTGACCTTAGCAGCTCGCAAGGCAGACCGAATGTCCTGGACCCCCACCGCTCTTTATCCAAATGTCCAGCGAAAGTCACTTCCCTGGGGCAGGCTCTGGGGCAAGATTTACACCCCCCAGGCTCGCGGCCCCTCGTTCTCCGTCCTTGGCCCGTCCCCAAACCAGTAATCTTCCCGAGATGTGTGAGTGTGTGACAGCTGCGTATTTCGTGGCACGGAATAAAATCTGCAGAGGCTGTGGGTTGCACTGTCTTCTTTTTTTTTTATTTTCTCCTCCTCCTCCTCCTCCTCTGGCTGGCTCATCAAAGGAGCTGCTCCTATCAAAATGCCTTTTCCAGGGTTGGAAAAAATCCCACCTCCTTGCAAATGGGGTGGGTGGGGGGGAGAAAGAATCACCCTGGCCTGGTTGCGTGGCTGTTGCGAACGCACAACGCACAAAAGACTTGTGGTTTGCAAGAGAATGCATTCTTTTGTTTCGCGGAGGCAGCTGTGGCTTCCTGGCATTTTGCTTTGGCACCGGATGGCGGGGTGGGGGTGGGGAACAGGACTCCGGAATAGCCTGTATTAGCAAAGCAAGCCCACCCCCCCACCTCCAGTCCACTTCTGGGAGGTCACCAGATATGTTGGTGCTTCTGGGAAGCCACGGGTGCCACGGGTGCCACGAAAAGGGCTGGCCCAGAGTGAGCAGCGCCAAGGGGAAGGCAAGGGGCAGTTTGTCCTTCTGGGGCTGAACATGGAGAGTCATTCCAAGAAGCGTGGGGGTGGGGAGGAAAGGTGGGGAGAACAGGGGAATGCAATGTTCCCAAGCCAGTGGAATGTGCCAAGCTGGCACTGCTTGCGGGAAGTAATTGAACCCTTTGGGGAGGGGAGGGGGTCAACCTGCCCAAAATAGAATCTTCCAGGATCAAGGCCACCTTGCCCCACTTGTTCGGGGTGGGTGAGGGGTGATTGGAGGGGAGCAAGTTCCCGTTTCCAGCCAGGGGCCTTGGGAATCTGTTGGGTGATAGGAAGAGGGGCAGGCGGAGGAGAGGATCTGGAATCTTATTTTGATTTTGAATCAGAATAGAGCTTGGGAGGGACCTTGGAGGTCTTCTAGTCCAGCCCTCTGCTAGAGCAGGAGATCCTATATATACCATTTCATTTGAAAGCAATCAACCTTAACGCCTTGTAAGCCGCCCTGAGTCTCCGGAGAAGGGGGGCATATAAATCAAAATATTTTTTTTTAAAAAAACCCAGTTGCCTTATTTATTTGTTTATTTATTTGTCTTTCTTTCTTTCTTTCTTTCTTTCTTTCTTTCTTTCTTTCTTTCTTTCTTTCTTTCTTTCCTTCCTTCCTTCCTTCCTTCCTTCCTTCCTTCCTTCTTTCTTTCTTGGTTCGATTTATATGCTGCCCTTCTCTGGAGACTCAGGGCGGCTTACAATGCGTTAAGCAATAGCCTTCATACTTTTTGTATATAGCTGCTTAGTAGGGCTTTCGCCCCCCCCCCTCCCCCAGTGGTGTTCTTTTTTTTAATACAAAGTCAGCTTATTGCCCCCATAATCCGGGTCCTCATTTTACCTACCTCGGAAGGATGGAAGGCTGAGTCCACCTTGAGCCTGGTGAGATTCGAACTCGCAGTAATTGCAGGCAGCTGGCAGCTAAGTGCTACTTAACAGCGCTTTAGTCCGCTCTCACCACCAAGGCCTTTGGAAGTTGTGGGAGCTTCATCCCTGGAGGCTTCCAAGAAGAGACTGGGCTGCCATTGGCCAGAAATGGTGTAGGGTCTCCTGCTTGGGCAGGGGGTTGGACTAGATGACCTATAAGGTCCCTTCCAACTCTTAAACTGCTATCTGTATCAGACCTGTGACTGTCCAGTCTCTTCTTAAAAACCTCCAGTGATGAAACACCCATAACTTCTTGTGGCAAGCTGTTCCACTGGTTAATTGTCCTCATTTTGGGGAAGTTTCTCCTCAATTCCAGGTTGCTTCTCTCCTTGATTAGTTTCCATCTGTTGTTTCTTGTCTGTTTTTCAGGTGCTTTGGGAAATAAATTGATCCCCCCTCCTCTTTGTGGCAGCCTCTCAAATACTGGAATGCTGCCATCATGTCATTTATCTCATCATTTTTCTCTGGGGGTGGGGCTGTCACAGAGAGGAGGGGGTCAACTTATTTTCCAAAGCACCAGGGCAGGATGAAATAATGGGTGGGGGCTTATTAAGGAGAAATCCAACCTGGAAAATTTCTGACAGGGAGAATAATTAAACAGTGGAACTCCCTGCCACCAGAAGTTGTGTGTGCTCCATCGCTGGAGGCTTTTAAGAGACTGGAAAGCCAGTTGTCTGAAATGGTATACGGTCTCCTGCCTGAGTAGGGGGCTGGACTAGATGACCTCCAAGGTCCCTTCCACCTCTTGTTCTTCTGTAATTCTGTAAGGGTCTCCCGCCTGAGTAGGGGGCTGGACTAGATGACCTCTAAGGTCCCTTCCACCTCTTGTTCTTCTGTAATTCTGTAAGGGTCTCCTGCCTGAGTAGGGGGCTGGACTAGATGACCTCCAAAGTCCCTTCCACCTCTTGTTATTCTGTAAGGGTCTCCTGCCTGAGTAGGGGGCTGGACTAGATGACCTCCAAGGTCCCTTCCACCTCTTGTTCTTCTGTAATTCTGTAAGGGTCTCCCGCCTGAGTAGGGGGCTGGACTAGATGACCTCCAAGGTCCCTTCCACCTCTTGTTCTTCTGTAATTCTGTAAGGGTCTCCTGCCTGAGTAGGGGGCTGGACTAGATGACCTCCGAGGTCCCTTCCACCTCTTGTTCTTCTGTAATTCTGTAAGGGTCTCCCGCCTGAGTAGGGGGCTGGCCTAGATGACCTCCAAGGTCTCTTCCACCTCTTGTTCTTCTGTAATTCTGTAAGGGTCTCCTGCTTGAGTAGGGGGCTGGACTAGATGACCTCTAAGGACCCTTCCGAGGGGAGGGGCTGTCGGAAGATATCCGGGGGTCGCAGCTTGGCTGGCCTGCAGGTGCGGAGCGTTACTCTCGAGGAAGCCAACCCCGGGGCTTCCAAAATGCAGAAGCCCCTCCCTCCCTCCCTCCCTTCCAAATTTGGGACCCCCCTCCTCTTTTAGCCTTACGCCGCTCTGCAAAAGAGACGAAGAGGGGCGAGACCACCCACCTGGCCTGCAATAAGGAGCGGGGAGGGGGGACTTTCCTCCGCCCCCCCCTCCCCACTAAGCCCCGCCCATAGAAGCCCCGGTTGCCCCGGCGACGGGACGCGCATCGGAGGAAGGACCAGCAATGGCCAAGAACAAGGTGGGGCGGAGGGAGGGGCGGGAGTCCCCCACACCGGGGAGGGGGCCGTCGCCTTCTCCAGCCCCTTCCAAAGCCCATCGTCCCCAGCCATACGAGTTAGGCGGGTTTTGGACGGAATAAGGCCGGCTGGGGACAATGGAAAGTCCGTTCCTGCCCAACTGGCCCCGCGGTGGTTGAGCATCACGCAGGAGTGGATGATGGGGCTTGTAATCCACCCTTCCACCCTCATCCCTGGGGCGCCTGGGTGGGAAAGACAGGGATGCCCCACCCGGGGTTTTTAAACCTTTGCAAGTTGGCATTGCAATGTGGGGATGGGCAACCGATCGCGGCTTGCAACATCGAAAGGGATCAATCGTGGCTTGTTCTGGTTTGGTTTGAAACTGGATCCCGGTTTGTCAAACCTGGGTGCTTTTAAGAAGGGTGGGCTTTGAATTCCCAGAATTTCTCAGACCATCTATAAAGATAGTGCTCGACCTACGGCCGCAAGTGAGCTGCAAATTTCTGTCGCTAAGTGAGGCAGAGGTTAACTTCGCCCCGTTTTACGACCTTCCTTGCCACTAAGCGAAACACTGCAGTTGCTGAGTTAGTAACCCGGTTGTTAAGTGAATCTTTACCACTCTGTTGGCTTTGCTCCTCGGAAGGTCAAAAAAGGGGATCGCATGGCCTGAGGGGACACTGCGACCGTCGTAATATGAGTCCGTGGCCAAGCGCCTGAATTTTGATCACGTGACTGCGGGGATGCTGCAACGGTCGTTAAGTGTGAAAAATGGCCCCAAGTCACTTCTTTCAGTGTCCTTGTAACTTCCGTCACTAAATGAACCATTGTAAATCGAGGACTACCCGTGCCCCACAAGTAGTTGGATTGCAGCAGATAGAAATGTGGCAAAGAGATAAAAAAAATCACTACAGATGGTCCTCGACTTACAACCACAACTGAGCCCAAAATTTCTGTCGCTAAGTGAGGCAGTGGTTAATTTCCCCCCATTTTACAACCTTCCTTGCCAGTAAGCGAATCACTGCAGTTTGTAAGTTAGTAACCCGGTTGTTAAGTGAATCTAGTTGGATTGCAGTAGGATAGAAAGGCCGCGAAGAAATAAAAATATCAATTCAGGTAGTCCTCGACTTATGACCGCAATGTGAGCCAAAATTTCTGTCGCTATGCAAGGCAGCTGTTAAGTGAGTCATGCCCGATTTTACAGACTTTTTTGCTAAGTGAATTTCTGAGTTACAGGTTGTAAGTATTGGTAAAATCTCTAACAGAAAAAAACATCTTTAGTAAAAATATCATCTTAATTACTCAATAATTCCTAAAGGTCTTTTTTTAAAAAAATATCATTCCAAAGAAGCAGAAAGTTATTTTGAAACTGTTTTGAATATGTCAATTTGATCTCGTTGCAGAATACAAACCATAAAGGACCATATGGTTGCCAAAAGCTGAAAGAACGGTGAGTGGGTTTCTTTTTAATATTCAAATTTTTTAAAAAAAGTTTTAGGCAGGGAAAAAAAAAATCTCCAAAGGTATAATAAGTACAAATTAGGTGAAACCTGGCTCAAAACCAATCGTTTGGACCTTGGAGTTCCAGTGGACGATCGCTTAAACATGAGCCAGCCGTGTGCGGCAGCAGCCAAAAAGGCCAATGGGATCCTGGGTTGTATGAACAGAGGCGTAGAATCAAAATCACGTGAAGTATCAGTACTGCTTTGTAAAGCTTTAGTAAGACCACACCTGGAATCCTGCGTCCAGTTTTGGTCCCCACATTAGAAAAAAAAGAGGTTGGGACTTTGGAAAAAGTGCAGAGAAGAGCAACTGAGCAGCCAAAAAGAAAGAGAGAGGAGGGGGAAGAAGGAGAAGGAGGAGAAGAAAGAAAAGAAAGAAAAGAAAGAGAGAGAAGGAAGGAAGGAAGAAAGAAAGAGAAAGAAAGAAAGAAAGAAAGAAAAAAAAGAAAGAAAAAAGAAAGAAAGATCAGCAGCCAAAAAAGCTAATACGATCCTCGGTTGTATAAACAGAGGCATAGAATCAAAATCACATGAAGTATCAGTACCGCTTTGTAAAGCCTTAGTAAGGCCACACCTGGAATCCTGCGTCCAGTTTTGGTCCCCACATTAGAAAAAAAAGAGGTTGGGACTTTGGAAAAAGTGCAGAGAAGAGCAACTGAGCAGCCAAAAAGAAAGAGAGAGGAGGGGGAAGAAGGAGAAGGAGGAGAAGAAAGAAAAGAAAGAAAAGAAAGAGAGAGAAGGAAGGAAGGAAGAAAGAAAGAGAAAGAAAGAAAGAAAGAAAGAAAAAAAAGAAAGAAAAAAGAAAGAAAGATCAGCAGCCAAAAAAGCTAATACGATCCTCGGTTGTATAAACAGAGGCATAGAATCAAAATCACATGAAGTATCAGTACCGCTTTGTAAAGCCTTAGTAAGGCCACACCTGGAGTCCTACGTCCAGTTTTGGTCCCCACATCACAAAAAAAAGAGGTTGAGAGTTTGGAAAGAGTTCAGAGAAGAGCAACTGAGCAACCAAAAAGAAAGAGGAGGGGGAAGAAGGAGAAGGAGGAGAAGAAAGAAAAGAAAGAGAGGGAAGGAAGAAAGAAAGAAAGAAAGAAAGAAAGAAAGAAAGAAAGAAAGAAAGATAGATCAGCAGCCAAAAAAGCTAATACGATCCTCAGTTGTATAAACAGAGGCATAGAATCAAAATCATGTGAAGTTTTAGTACCGCTTTGTAAAGCCTTAGTAAGGCCCCACCTGGAATCCTGCATCCAGTTTTGGTCCCCACATTACAAAAAAAAAAAGAGGTTGAGAGTTTGGAAAAAGTGCAGAGAAGAGCAACTGAGCAACCAAAAAGAAAGAGAGAGGAAGGGGGAGAAGGAGGAGAAGAAAGGAAAGGAAATTTGCTTATTATCCATACTAACAAACTTTCATTGTATATAGTTGATCATTCTCGTAAACCTTTTGAGTTTCTAACTTGTGTTTCTATTAACCAACCATAGGTCTATCATACAGGTCTGTCGTAACTTTGCACCCTTGCTAAGCAACCAGTCACAAATCAAGGAATACCTGTACATTACCCCATTTATGCTTCATGAGGTCTAGCGACATGTCAAAACAGGCCCAAGCAGCCGTAAAACCCACGAATGGAGCAATCTTTGTCTTTCTTCGTCCTCTTATAATTCGGGGCCCTCTAAGAAAACAGTCAATGGACTGATGCTTCCGATATATAAAGTGTGCTTGCTATTTTGAAAGAAAAGGGATTTTTAATTTAATTTAATTTAATTTAATTTTTTTGAAACAGGGAACCCCGAGCTTCCATCCGATTCAAGTGTGCCCTCACCAACACCATCTTAGATGTCCTTCAGCAGCGACCCGGATGGGTGGAAGTGAAAGAGTTGAGATTTATTTTATTTTTTTTAATATGATGGAGACGATAAAAGCTGGCAGGGCCCGAGAAGACGTTTGCCAGCATTCTGATGCTGCCATAAAAAGAAGAGGCTTGACTTTTCACCTTATTTTCTCTGTAGATAATATCCCCTAGGAGATGGGATGGGAGGGGGACATTCCTGTGGGCTGAGGTCAGAAACTGGGGAGACTGACTTGGAAGATGGCCAATGAGAAGATGAGAGTTGGGGAATGGAAAGGGAAGGGTTTGGGGGTCAGAGGGTTAGTATCGGCTACAACGAAGTCGGGGCCAGATCTGTCGTACTCAATAAATAGAATATTTCAGCGAAGATTAATTGTTTGGGAGTGCAATTTATTTGAGATGACATCGAAACCTGACAACGTTTCTCTCTTCCACGAAGGCTTAGGGGAAAAGCAGAATTTCTGGTTGTTGGTGGACACCAGTTCAGAAAGCCTGGAGCTTCCTCTGAAACGGGGTTATATCTGAGATCAAGGATTAAAGCTGCTCCTTTGGATCAAAGTTTAGGAGATAAAGGAGAATATTTGTAGCTCGGGGGTTGAAATGAGGGGTCCCTGGTGCTCTCTCTGGGCTTGGTGGTTTTCTTGCAGGCGTTTTATGGCCCAGGTAGGTAACATCATCAGTGCTGGAGGGGAGGAGAGTTTGGTGGCAGAGGAGGAGGAGGCGGAGAATTGTGGGGTCCTTGCTGGTTCCTTTCTCAGTTTGCTCTAGCTCGTCATGTCAGTCTGTATCCGCTACCGTTCTTCTATCCTGTCCTTGCATGGTTGAGCAAGGTATCGGGCTCGACACCCTTGGTGTTATGCAGACGTTTCATGACCCAACTAGGTAACATCATTGTCAGGTTTCGAGGTCGTCTCAAATAAATTGCATTTCAAACAAAGCCTTTGATGGAAAAACTCCCATTTATTAAGCACGACATTCTAACTCCGACTCCGTCGTAGCCAACACTGACTTCCTGACCCAAAACCCTCCCTTTCCTTTCCCCACTCATTGGCCATCTTCCAAGTCACTCTACCCCTAATCTACTGCTCCAGCTCAAAGGAATTTCCCCCCTCCCATCCATCTCCTAGGGGATATTATCTCCAGGGAAAATAAGTAGGTGGAAAGTCAAACGTCCCTTTCCAGACGCCTCCGCTTCTCCTTCTTATGTCAGCACTAGAGTAAATGCAACTTGAAGTGCTGACATCCATCAGTGCTAGAAGGGAATGGGGTGTGTGGAGGAGGAGTGGGAGGGGAAGGACTGTGGGGTCCTTGGTGCTCTCTGAGCTTGGTTGTTTTCTTGCAGACATTTCATGAGCCAACTAGGTACCATCATCAGTGCTAGAACAGAGTGGATCTGCTCCCTGTTTTTATATATATACAGGGCAAGCCTCATGTGTATAAACAGAGAGCAAACACTCCCTTCTAGCCTCCTCCAGCCCTTCCTCCCTCCTAGCACTGATGATGTTACCTAGTTGGGTCATGAAATGTCTGCAAGAGAGAGCACCAAGGACCCCACCATCGTCATTGTCCTCCTCCTCCTTTTCCTCCTCCTCCCTGCAAACCCCACTCCCTTTCAGAATTGATGATATTACCTAGTTGGGTTGCGGAACGCCTGCAAGAAAACAGCCAAGCCTGTAGTAGACTCCTTCTTTTCTTGTGCTGGGAATTGAACCCCAATACATGTGTTCTGTCCCCCTTCCCCACACAGGCAAACACACCACCAGGCGCGCCTGCCAAGATTTTATTAAGCAATCAGACTAGAAACCCTTGCAGATAAAGAGTTTTGGCAGTAAACTGCGAAATGCCTGCCAAGTCAGTTTTCACTCACAGTCAGCAAGAGAGAGTTTATTCTCGGTCCAGTCCAGTAGCAAAAAAGTAATCCACGAAGCAAGAGTTAGCCAAGGTCCAATCCAAATATGCACAAGCCAGATTTCAGGTAACGCGATGTGACTCTCAGGTTTTTAACTTTGACCGTCACAAAGCCTGAAGAGCAACCAGCACACCCACTTTTATTCCTGGTGGGGCGTGGCTCCGTGACTCAGCTCAATCTCTGGCCCTCCCACGCCTCTTCCGTTGCTGCGCCCGCTTCTCCCTCCGACGCTGCCTGGGATCAAGCCAGGATTCATCATCCTCGCTCCCTATCAATTGGTGCTCCGATATGCCTTCCTCCTGGCAGATCACAGGCTGTTCCTCCTGGCCTTCAGAGGGAACCTGAGGCATTGCCAGAGAGGAGGGTCCTGGAGAGGGAGGCCTTGTCAGTTCCTCCCGATCACCTTCTGAGTCCTCTTCCTCTGCTAAGACAGGCTCGGGAGTCGGAGTCACAACAACATGCTAATAAAAATGGAATATACTTTACAGTTGGTTATTAATGGCCCATTTGGCTTTAGATGTAAATTTTAAACAACGTTGGGCTTATCAACGTTGCCATTTGAGAAATCGCAGCTAACGCAAAACCTCTCTCTGCTTTTGAACATTATTAGCCTGGGGTATTTCCCAGCCTGGGCATCTTCAAGATGTTTGGACTTCAACTCCCAGAATCCCCTGGCCTCTGCTCGCGGTTTCTAAAAACCTGTTCCCTTGTAATGCTGCTTCTCACACTTCTGGGGTGCCGCTGTTCCCCATCGGCACACACTGCGAAGTTCTGGGGCCTGTGATGTTGACTGTAGATCCACACTTTGGGTGTCTGTGGTGGCCTAGAGGTGGCACTCTCGCCTCGCAATCAGGAGGCTGTGAGTTTGATCCTAGGTAACGGCGGATATTTCCTTCTCTCTGGGTACACTGAGAATATATCTGCTGAACAAAACTCCGCATCGGCAACGGGAAAGGCGTCTGGCCATTAAAACACTCTACTAGCTCCATTCAGTTGCCCAGACTCCACTCCGCAAGAGATTATGGGGGTCGTTAAATGAAGATGATGATGATGACTTTGGGTGTCTGGGGTGAGGTGGGGGGGCGCACAACCACCTTGAGAAAGGTAAAAGAGTTGCTGGCTGACCCCTCTCCGTTTGGCCTTCCTCCCCCAGCGAGGGCGAGTGGGACTTCTACTGGTGCGACGTCCGCTGGCTGCAGGAGAATTTCGACCACACCTACATGGACGAACATGTCCGCATCAGCCACTTCCGCAACCATTACGAGGTGGGCAAACCTGGGCAGGGAGAGGGCGGGGCGGGGGACAGGTGAGAGCAGGTTGGTCCAGATGCCCTGGAGACGGTGCTTTAGGGGTGCCTTGGGAGCCTGCGTCCATCAGGACCTCATTCAGCAACTGAGGCTATGTTGTACGTAAGAGAAGAACAGAGTCTGAAGGGACCTTGGAGGTCTTCTAGTCCAACCCCCTCATCAAGCCAGGAGGCCCCCATATACCAATTCAGGCCGGTCTTTCCCCAAAGGCAAGCCTCGGTCCCTGACGCTTGCTATACACACACTCTTGGTCCTGGTGGGGTAGTTGCCTGGGTCCAACTTCGGTTGAACTTAGAATAATAGAGTTGGAAGGGACTTTGAAGCAGGGGTGAAATCCACATTTTTTTCCCTACCGGTTCTGTGGGCGTAGCTTGGTAGGCGTGGCAAGGGGAAGGATGTTGCAAAATCTCCATTCCCTCCCCACTCCTGAGGGAAGGATACTGCAAAATCCCCATTCCCTCCCCACTCCGGGGGGAAGGATATTGCAAAGACCCCATTCCCACTCCACTCCTGGGGGAACGCTACTGCAAAATTCCCATTCCCTCCCCACTCCAGTGGAAGGCTACTGCAAAATCCCCATTCCCTCCCCACTCCTGGCGGAAGGATACTGCAAAATCCCATTCCGTCCCCACTCCTGGGGGAAGGAGACTGCAAAATCCCCATTCCCACCCCACTCCACGGGGAAGTATACTGCAAAAATCCCCATTCCCACTCCACTCCTGGGGGAAGGATACTGCAAAATCTCCATACTCCTGGGGGAAGGATACTGCAAAATCTCCATTCCCACCCCACTCCCAGGGAAGGATACTGCAAAATCCCCATTCCCTCCCCACTCCTGGGGGAAGGAGACTGCAAAATCCCCATTCCCTCCCCCACTCCTGTGGGAAGGAAACTGCAAAATCTCCATTCCCACCCCACTCCCAGGGAAGGATACTGCAAAATCCCCATTCCCTCCCCACTCCTGGGGGAAGGAGACTGCAAAATCCCCATTCCTTCCCCCACTCCTGTGGGAAGGATACTGCAAAATCCCCATTCCTTCTCCACTCCTGGGGGAAGGATCCTACAAAATCCCCATACTCCTGGGGGGAGGATACTGCAAAATCCCCATTCCCACTCCACTCCTGGGCGAAGGAGACTGCAAAATCCCCATTCCCTCCCCACTCCTGGGGGAAGGATACTGCAGAATACCCATTCCCACCCCACTCTGGGGCCAGCCAGAGGTGGTATTTGCCGGTTCTCCGAACTACTCAAAATTTCCGCTACCGGTTCGCCCGAACCTCTTAGAACCTGCTGGATTTCACCCCTGCTTTGAAGGTCTTGTAGTCCAACCCCTGTTTGAGCAGGAGTTCCTGTACCACTGATGGCTAACCTTTTCTCCCCGACCCCCCAAAATGCAATGCGCACAAGCCCCCCCGTTTGTGCCCTGACCCCGTGCATGTGCACCCATGCATGTGCCCCGACCCCCCCCCCCATGCATGTGTGTGACCTCCACATGCCCCACATGCACAGCAGAGACCCGAAGACCAGCTGTAAGTGGTGCATGGTGGAGCTGAACTGGGGCGACAACTCACGTGCTCACAGAGAGGGCGCTGCGTGTTACCTCTGGCATACATGCCATAGGTTCGCCATCATGTCTCTATGTTATTTCAGACAAATGGCGGTCCGATCTCTTCTTAAAAACCTCCATTGATGGAACAACCACAACTTCTGGTGGCAAGCAGTTCCACTGGTTAATTATTCTCACTGTCAGGAAATTTCGCCTTAGTTCCAGGTTGCTTCTCTCCTTGATTCGTTTCCATCTGTTGCTTCTTGTCCTGCCTTCAGGTGCTTCGGAGAATAAATTGAGCCCCCTCTCTTCTTTGGGGCAACCTGTGAGATATTGGAAGACTGCTACCATGTCTCCCCTGGTCCTTCATTAAACTAGACCTACCCAGTTCCTGCAACCGTTCTTCATATGTTGTAGCCTCCAGCCCCCTAAATCCTCTTGGTTGCTCTTCTCTGCACTCTTTCTAGAGTCTCCACATCTTTTTTACATCGTGGCGACCAAAGCTGGAGACAGTTTTTCAAGTCGAGTCTTACCAGTGCAGCATAAAGCAGGGAGGATGCTGCAATTAAAACCGTCATAAGTCCCCTTTTGTGGTGCCATTGTGACTCCGAATGGCCACTAAATGAATGGTTGTAATTTGAGGACTACCCGAATTGAAAAGTACAGCCAGAGGCAGGCTGCTTATTAAGATGAGTTCTGCTGCCTTTGGGGCAGAGGTGAAATGCTACTGGTTCGGGACGGTTTGCTCGAACAGGTAGTAAAAAATGCTACCAGTTCACCAGAACCGGTAGTAAAAAAAATGCTTTAAAAAAGTTTTTTAAAAAAGGTTCTGAGGATCGCGCGGCAGAGCTGATTGGCACAGCTGATTGTTGGAACTTTTTAAAAACTTTTTTTTTAGTTAAAAAATGCTTTAAAAAGTAAAAAAAAAAAAAGTTGGCCACGCCCACCCAGTCACATGATAGCCACCAAGCCACGCCTACAGAACCGGACGGGAAAATTTTTGAATTTCACCACTGCTTCGGGGGTCCTGGAGGATCCTGTCCTTGACCCCTTGAGCTCCCCTCTTCAGATGTAGGACAATAGTTTAGTGGGGGAGCCCTTGTGCCCCCCCCCCGTAGAATCTCTTTCTCAAATGAGAAATAGATGTCTCTGAATGAGATTCCTCTGAGGGCCAGTTCTGATCCAGGGGGATCCAGGGGCCCGATGCGGGGCCCACCCTTGGCTGAAGCTGTTCTCCTGCCTTTCTCGCCCCTGGCAGCTGACTCGGAAAAACTACACCGTCAAAAACTTGAAGCGCCTCCGGAAACAGCTGGAGAGGGACTCCGGGAAGCTGGAGGCCATGAAATGTGACTTCTTCCCCAAGACCTTTGAGATGCCTTCCGAGTATCACCTGTTTGTGGAGGAGTTTCGGAAGAATCCCGGCATCACCTGGATCATGAAACCGGTGAGGAGGAGGAGGAGGAGGAGGAGGAGGAGGAGGAGGAGGAGGAGGAATGCAATATCGATGGTGCTCTCTGAGCTTGGTTGTCTTCTTGCAAACATTTCATGACCCAACTAGGGAACATCATCAGTGCTAGAAGGAAGGAAGGAGGGAAGGAAGGGAGGGAGGGAGGGAGGGGAGGAGGAAGAAGAGGAGGAGAAGGAGGAGAAGGAGAAGAACTGTGGTTCCTCCTTCCCTGGTGCTCTCTCTTGGTTGTTTTCTTGCAGATGTTTCATGACCCAACTAGGGAACATCATCAGTGCTAGAAGGAAGGAAGGAAGGAAGGAAGGAGAGGAGAGGAGGGGGAGGAAAGGAGGAGGAGGAGGAGAACTGAGGGGTCCTCGGTGCTCTCTGAGCTTGGCTGTTTTCTTGCAGATGTTTCATGACCCAACTAGGGAACATCATCAGTGCTGGAAGGGAGGAAGGGAGGGAGGGAGGGAGGAAGGAGAGGAGGGGGAGGAAAGGAGGAGGACGAGGAGAACTGTGGGGTCCCTGGTGCTCTCTGAGTTCAGTTGTTTTCTTGCAGATGTTTCATGAGCCAACTAGGGAACATCATCAGTGCTAGAAGGAAGGAAGGAAGGAAGGAAGGAAGGAAGGAAGGAAGGAAGGAAGGAAGGAAGGAAGGAAGGAAGGAAGAAGGGAGGGAGGGGGGAGAAGGAGGAGGAGAAGGAGAAGGACTGTGATTCCTCCTTCCCTGGTGCTCTCTGAGCTTGGCTGTTTTCTTGTAGATGTTTCATGACCCAACTAGGGAACATCATCAGTGCAAGAAGGAAGGAAGGAAGAAGGAAGGAAGGAAGGAAGGAAGGAAGGAAGGAAGGAAGGAAGGAAGGAAGGAAGGAAGGAAGGAAGGAAAGACGGAAGGAAGGGGGAGGAGGAGGAGAACTGTGGGGTCCTCGGTGCTCTCTGAGCTTGGCTGTTTTCTTGCAGATGTTTCATGACCCAACTAGGGAACATCATCAGTGCTGGAAGGAAGGAAGGAAGGAAGGAAGGAAGGAAGGAAGGAAGGAAGGAGAGGAGGGGGAGGAAAGGAGGAGGAGGAGGAGAACTGAGGGGTCCTTGATGCTCTCTGAGCTTGGCTGTTTTCTTGCAGATGTTTCATGACCCAACTAGGGAACATCATCAGTGCTAGAAGGAAGGAAGGAGGGAGGGAGGGAAGGAAAGAAGGGAGGGAGGGAGGGGAGGAAGAAGAAGAGGAGAAAGAGAAGGAGAAGGAGGAGGAGAAGGAGAAGGCGAAGGAGAAGGAGAAGGACTGTGATTCCTCCTTCCCTGGTGCTCTCTGAGCTTGCTTGTTTTCTTGCAGATGTTTCATGACCCAACTAGGGAACATCATCAGTGCTGGAAGGGAGGAAGGGAGGGAGGGAGGAAGGAAGGAGAGGAGGGGGAGGAAAGGAGGAGGACAAGGAGAACTGTGGGGTCCCTGGTGCTCTCTGAGTTCAGTTGTTTTCTTGCAGATGTTTCATGACCCAACTAGGGAACATCATCAGTGCTAGAAGGAAGGAAGGAGGGAGGGAGGGAAGGAAAAAAGGAAGGGAGGGAGGGAGGGAGGGGAGGAGGAAGAAGAGGAGAAAGAGAAAGAGAAGGAGGAGGAAGAGGAGAAGGAGAAGGAGGAGGAGAAGGAGAAGGAGAAGGACTGTGATTCCTCCTTCCCTGGTGCTCTCTGAGCTTGGCTGTTTTCTTGTAGATGTTTCATGACCCAACTAGGGAACATCATCAGTGCTAGAAGGAAGGAAGGAAGAAGGAAGGAAGGAAGGAAGGAAGGAAGGGGGAGGAGGAGGAGAACTGTGGGGTCCTCGGTGCTCTCTGAGCTTGGTTGTTTTCTTGCAGATGTTTCATGACCCAACTAGGGAACATCATCAGTGCTGGAAGGAAGGAAGGAAGGAAGGAAAGAAGGGAACGGTGGGGTCCCTGGTGCTCTCTGAGCTTGGCTGTTTTCTTGCAGATGTTTCATGACCCAACTAGGGAACATCATCAGTGCTGGAAGGAAGGAAGGAAGGAAGGAAGGAAGGAAGGAAGGAAGGAAGGAAGGAAAGAAGGAAAGAAGGGAACGGTGGGGTCCCTGGTGCTCTCTGAGCTTGGCTGTTTTCTTGCAGATGTTTCATGACCCAACTAGGGAACATCATCAGTGTTAAAAGGGAGTGCGGTTTGTGGAGAGGAGGAGGGGGGAGGAAAAGAAGAAGGAGAAAGAGGAGGAGGAGGAAAGAGAGAAAGGAGTTGGAGAGAAGAGGAGGAGGAGGGGGAGGAGGAAGAGGAGGGTCTGCTCCATTAGATCTCTTTGATTTCATAATCCCCCCCCCCGCAAGGAAAAGAGAATTTCAGCTTCCCAGCAAGGTTTGTGCAATGGGAGGCAGCAGCCCCCAAGGATGTTTTTGAAGGTGGTTTGAAGATGAATGGGGGGTGGGGGGGGAGGGGAGCCTCCCTAGCTGCTTATCTAACCTTCTGACGAGCTAAGTCAATGGGGAAGCCAGATTCACTGAATGGCCATGTGACTAACTTAATAATATCAATGAGTCACTTTAACAAGCACGGAAAGAAAAGTTGTAAAATTGAGACCAAACTCACTTAACAGCTATTTTCCTGACAGTCAGAACAATTAACCAGTGGAACAACTTGCCACCAGAAGTTATGACTGTTCCAACACTGGACAACCATTTGTTTAAGCAGGGGGTTGGGCTAGAAGACCTGCAGGGTCCCTTCCTAGTCCTAGTCTTGTCTTATCCTATCCTATCTATCCTATCCCATATTCCATTCCATTCCATTCTATTCCATTCCCTATTTTCTTTTCTTTTGTATTCCATTCCATATTTCTTTTCTATTCCATTCCATCCCACTCCACTCCATCCCATTCTATTCCATTCCATATTTTCTTTTCTTTTCTATTCTTCCATATTTTCTTTTCTATTCCATTCCATTCTTCTCTATTCCATTCCATATTTTTTTTCTATTCCATTCCATTCTATTCCATTCCATATTTTCTTTTTTCCATTCCATATTTTTCTATTCTTTTCTATTCCATTCCACTCTACTCTATTCCATTCCATATTTTCTTTTCCATTACCTATTTTCTATTCCATTCCATTCTATTCCCTTCCATATTTTCTTTTCTTTTCTCTTTTCCATTCCATATTTTCTAGTCTATTATATTACATTACAGATTTTTTTTCTTTTCTTTTCCATTCCATATTTCTTATTCTCTATTCTATTCTATTCTATTCTATTCTATTCTATTCTATTCTATTCTATTCTATTCTATTCTATTCTATTCTATTCTCCTCTCCTCTCCTCTCCTCGCTTAGCCACAGGCATTTTGAGCTCAGTTGTGGTCCTAGGTCAAGGACTCCCCATAACGTTAGAATTAGCTCATCTGGTCACCTTTGGCTTACCTGGCAGGGTTGATGGAAGATCTCTCAAGAAAGCGAGTGACTCTCTTCTTTGTCTCTGCCAGGTTGCTCGATCTCAAGGGAGAGGCATTTTTCTCTTCCGGAAACTCAAGGATGTGATTGATTGGAGGAAGGTGAGCTAATACCTCCTTCTTCTCACCTCTGAGGAAGGGATTAGTTGGGAAGAGGCCGCCTTGAAGCTTGGCTCGGTGAGTGGCCCTTTGGTCTTCAGCTGCTCAAGGCTGTTGCCTCCAGTCTTCTTTTGGTCCTTAGACTAGGGGCTGGTCCACCATGGAAGGTGGGGATGTCCTTCTGAGGTTCTGCGATGGAGCCACCAATGGGGAACTTCTCAGGTTCTCAGGTCTGGAAAGGATTGCTAGTCCTTCTCCACTTGGGTGGCATCTCAGATGGGTTCTCATTCAGCCTTATCCAAGCTCTTGAGAATCTGAGTGGAGGAAGCTCATCTTCTCCTCCAGCCTTACCAGTCCGACCAGAAGTCTCTTAAGAAATTGGGGAGAAGGAGCAGGTCAGATGGGTCCGTTGGCTTGGAGAGCCCATTGAGGGGGGTCTCCAAAGGGCTTCTGGGATGACTGGACGTTCTGTCCATGGATGGGAAGGAACATAGATGTGACTTTGGGAAGGGGAAGAGAGATGGGACCATTAAGGAAGGAGAAAAGTCACTGAGTTCCAGGAAAGGGGAAGGTGTGAGGAAGAAGCCCACCCCCTTGGTTATAGTTGGTGGAAGAGGAGGCAGATTCCGACACGTTTCACAATTCTGTTCTTCTGTCCTCCACCAATACAAAGCATGACCACAATCCATGATGCCATTCCTGGTTCTTTACCTAGCTTATCTCCAAGAGGTCATGGTGGGCTCCGTTCCTACGTTCCCCTGGTACCAAACAACGTAAGAATCAGCCTAGCGGGTGTCCATTTCAAGTGATCCCTTGGGAACCGTGGGAGGACTATCCCTGCCTCACCAAAGATCTCCCGGGAACTCTCCACCTTGCAAAGGTATTACCTTGGTTCCTTGTAACCACCCCTGGGCTTCTCAGGAGCTTTGATGATCTAGAACAGGGGTCTTCAACTTCGTCAACTTTAAGACTTGTGGACTTCAATTCCCAGAATTCCTCAGGGCTCAGGAATTCTGGGAGTTGAAGTCCACAAGTCTTAAGGTTTGCTAAGACTGGAAAGTTGCCAAGATTGGAGACCCCGATCCAGAAGGAGCTGCTCCTTTGATGATCTAGAGCAGGGGTGAGGAATTATGGCCCTTTGATGATCTGTGGACTTCCAACTCCAAAAATTCCTGAGCAGGCATGGCTGCCTCAGGAATTCTGGGAGTTGAAGTCCACAAGCCATGAAAGGGCCATAGCCAGTATGGCTGCCTCAGGAATTCTGGGAGTTGAAGTCCACAAGCCATGAAAGGGCCATAGCCAGTATGGCTGCCTCAGGAATTCTGGGAGTTGAAGTCCAAAAGTCATGAAAGAGCCATAGCCAGTATGGCTGCCTCAGGAATTCTGGGAGTTGACGTCCAAAAGTAATAAAGGGGCCATAGCCAGTATGGTTGCCTCAGGAATTCTGGGAGTTGAAGTCCAAAAGTAATAAAGGGGCCATAGCCAGTATGGTTGCCTCAGGAATTCTGGGAGTTGAAGTCCACAAGCCATGAAAGGGCCATAGCCAGTATGGCTGCCTCAGGAATTCTGGGAGTTGACGTCCAAAAGTCATGAAAGGGCCATAGCCAGTATGGCTGCCTCAGGAATTCTGGGAGTTGAAGTCCACAAGCCATGAAAGGGCCATAGCCAGTATGGCTGCCTCAGGAATTCTGGGAGTTGACGTCCAAAAGTAATAAAGGGGCCATAGCCAGTATGGCTGCCTCAGGAATTCTGGGAGTTGAAGTCCACAAGCCATGAAAGGGCCATAGCCAGTATGGCTGCCTCAGGAATTCTGGGAGTTGAAGTCCACAAGCCATGAAAGGGCCATAGCCAGTATGGCTGCCTCAGGAATTCTGGGAGTTGAAGTCCACAAGCCATGAAAGGGCCATAGCCAGTATGGCTGCCTCAGGAATTCTGGGAGTTGACGTCCAAAAGTAATAAAGGGGCCATAGCCAGTATGGCTGCCTCAGGAATTCTGGGAGTTGAAGTCCAGAAGCCATGAAAGGGCCATAGCCAGTATGGCTGCCTCAGGAATTCTGGGAGTTGAAGTCCACAAGCCATGAAAGGGCCATAGCCAGTATGGCTGCCTCAGGAATTCTGGGAGTTGAAGTCCACAAGCCATGAAAGGGCCATAGCCAGTATGGCTGCCTCAGGAATTCTGGGAGTTGACGTCCAAAAGTAATAAAGGGGCCATAGCCAGTATGGCTGCCTCAGGAATTCTGGGAGTTGAAGTCCAGAAGCCATGAAAGGGCCATAGCCAGTATGGCTGCCTCAGGAATTCTGGGAGTTGAAGTCCACAAGCCATGAAAGGGGGCATAGTTCCCCACCCCTGATCTAGAAGGAGACAATTTTGTTGCTCCTTCTAGATCTTGGCCAGATGGAAGGACATTCCGCAGGTGGTCACAAAGTCAAGATGGAGGCTGCCCCCATGCAATCCCGCACACATGGACCAAGGCCAGGTCTTTCCCGCCTCCGATATCTCCCTGCAGGTGCTGGTTCTCTTCTTCTTCCTAAACCCACCGGGACCCCCGGTTTCTTCCCCAGGATGCCGTGCGCCCCGATGATCAGAAAGATGACATTCCGGTGGAGAATTACGTTGCTCAGCGTTATATCGAGAACCCGTACTTAATAGGGGGTAAGTTGCCCATTCGCATGACCCAGATACAGGCAGTCCTCGATTTACGACCATAATGGAGCCCAACATTTCTGTCCCTAAGCGAGACAGTTGTGAAGTGAGTCTCGCCCCGTTGGATGAGCTTTCTCGCCACCGTTGTTAAGCGAAACGCTGCAGTTGTTGCGTTAGTAACACGGTTGTTAAATGAATCTTGACCTCCCCATTGACTTTGCTCATCAGAAGGCCATAAAAAGAGGATCATATGACCCCAGGGCACTGCGACCATCGTAAGTATGAGCAACATGGTTGTTAAGTGAATCTGGCTTCCCCGTGGACTTTGCTTGTCGGAAGGTCGCAAATGGGAATCACGCGACCTCTGGACACCGCAACCGTCGTAAATATGAGTCAGTGGCCAGGCCTCCCAATTTTGATTGTGTGGCCGTGGGAATCCCACAATGGTTGTGTGAAAATGGTCATAAAAGCCATTTTTTTTCAGTGCCGTTGTAACTTTGGACGGTCACTAAATGAACTGTTGTAAGTGGAGGACTTCTGTACACCCAGCTTCCTAGCTAGCCATGTCCTGAGTTCAAATTTCTTGGAGAGCATCTACTGTCAGGCCCAAAGAACCAAGGAGGACACGTAGAGTTACTTCTGAGTAGTGTCTTTATTGCTGTTCTCCTACAGACAGAATCCTACCACCACAACGGAGCCTTAGCCATTTCTGTTGCTAAGCGAGACAGTTGTTAAATGAATTTTGCAGCGTCCCGAGGTCACCTGATCCCCTTTTGCAACCTTCTACACAACCAAAGTCCGTGGGGGGAAGCCACGTTCTCTTCACAACTGCATTACAGGTAGTCAACTTACGACCCTGATGATCGCAAGACCAAAATTTTTGTCGTTAAGTGAGTTTTGGCCCATTTTAGGACCCTTCTTTCCACAATTTATTAAGTGAATCACTGTAGTCGGTAAGTGAGTAACCCAGTTGTTAAGTGAATCTGGCTTCCCCGTTGACTTTGTTGGGTCAGAAGGTTGCAAAAAGGGGATCGTGTGACTTTGGGACACTGCGACCGTCATAAATATGAATCATGGGTCTGAATTTTGATCCTGTGACCCTGGGGATGCTGCAATTGTGTGCAAAACGGTCCTAAGCCACTTTTTTCAGTCCCATTGTAACTTCGGTCACTAAATATGTGCGTGTGTGTGTAATTTTTTACATATTTATTTCATTCTGAGCACCCTTGAAGTTGGGGTGCCCTGGGAAGAGGCCAGTCCATCTATTGAGATCCCCGGAATGAAGACACCGTATCACAGAACAACATTCAGACAGAATAACAGAGTTGGAAGGGACCTTGGAGGTCTTCTAGTCCAACCCCCTAATCAGGCAGGAGACGCTATACAGAATCACAGCACAAGAGATCTTGGAGCAGGAGTGAAATGCTCCCGGTTCGGACCGGATCGCCCGATCTGGTAGTGATGGCGGTGGGTGGTTCGGAGAACCAGTAGCAAAAATCTCTGCCCCCCCACCCCCATGCCCAGTTGAGCCGCGGGATCATCAGAGGCTTTTTTTTTAATTTTTAAAAGCATTTTTTCTACAACCTCTTCCGACGAAAAAATGCTTTTAAAAGTAAAAAAAAAAAAATGCCTCTGATGATCCCGCGGCTCAGCTGGGATCGTCAGAGGCTTTTCAAAGCATTTTTTTCTGCAACCTCTTGGCCGAAGAGGTGGTAAAAAAAAAATGCTTTGAAAAGCCTCTGACGATCCCAGCTGAGTTGCCTGATTGGCACAGAGGCTTTTCAAAGCATTAGAAAAAATGCTTTAAAAAGTTTAAAAAAAAAAAGTTGGCCACGCCCACCCGGTCACATTAACCCCCCCCCACCAAACCACGCCCACAGAACCAGTAGTAACAAATTTTATATTTCACCCTTGCCTTGGAGGTCAAAACCCCTGCTCGGGCACGAGACCCCATAATATTTCTGACACCCAAAACTTCTGGTAGCGGGCTGTCCCACTGGTTAATTGTTCTCACGGTTATGAAATTCCTCCTCAATTCCAGGTTGCTTCTCTCCTTGATTAATTTCCATCGGTTGCTTCTTGTCCTGCCTTCAGGTGCTTTGGAGAACAGCTTGATTCCCTCTTATTAAAAATCCAATGAACGTTTTATTGATTTAATTGATTTATTTCTCTTTGTTTCCCAGGTCGGAAATTCGATTTACGGGTCTACGTTTTGGTAATGTCGGTGAGTATTGATAATGTCGGTCGTCTTTTCTCTTCCCATTCTAGTGCAAAGGCTTTTTAACCAAATTCAAGGTGAAGGGATTCTGGGAATACAGGCAGTCCTCGACTTACGACCACAATGGAGCCCAACATTTCCGTTGTTAAGTGAAAAATTTGTCAAGTGAGTTTTGCCCCAGGTTACGACCTTTCTTGCCCCGTTTTTTAAGCGAATCACTGCAGTCGGTAAGTGAGTAACCCGGTTGTTAAGTGAATCCGGCTTCCCCATCGATTTTGTTTGTCAGAAGGTTGCAAAAGGGGATCATGTGACTTTGGGACACTGCGACCGTCATAAATATGAATCAGTTGCTAAGGGTCTGAATTTTGATCCTGTGACCTTGGGGATGCCACAAAGGTTGTGACTATGAGAAACAGTCATAAATCTCTTTATTCCCTGCCCTTGTAATTTTGAACAGTCACTAAACGAACTGTTGTAAGTCGAGGACTACAAGGAGAGTCCTCAACATACGACCGTAACGGAGAATGCCCGTTACGGTTGTATGTCATCACTGATCCAATTTTACGACCTTCATTATGGCTGTCGTTAAGCAAACAGGACTGTCTGTCATAAAGTGAGCTCTGCATTTCTGATGGCCACGCCCCCTGCCCCCTGGGGTCACATGACCGGATTTGGGGAGCTTAGCAACCAGACTGCATTTAGGGCTTTTTCCAGGGGTGAAATCCAGCAGGTTCTAACAGGTTTGGGCGAGCCGGGTAGCGGAAATTTTGAGTAGTTTGGAGAAATACCACCTTTGGCTGGCCCCAGAGTGGGGTGGGAATGGGGATTTTGCAGTATCCTTCCCCCAGGAGTGGGGAGGGAATGGAGATTTTGCAGTATCCTTCCCCCAGGAGTGGGGAGGGAATGGGGATTTTGCAGTATCCTTCCCCCAGGAGTGGAGAGGGAATGGGGATTTTGCAGAATCCTTCCCCCAGGAGTGGGGAGGGAATGGAGATTTTGCAGTATCCTTCCCCCAGGAGTGGAGAGGGAATGGGGATTTTGCAGAATCCTTCCCCTGCCATGCCCACCAAGCCATACCCACAGAACCGGTAGTAAAAAAATTTGAATTTAGCACTGCCTGTTTCTAGTGTCTGGCATCACATGACAGTGATGTGTGACATTTTTGCCAACAATTTGATGTTTGCTTCTGGTTTTCGTTAAAAATGCCTCACAGCAAGCCATGGGTTCGCTTAATGACTGCAGTGTCTGCTTTATGACCACCACATTTGCTTAATGATTGCTGCAAATCAGTGGTCGTAAAATCAGGCTGGTCTCCTGACCTGCTTTACAACCGTCGAGACTTAAGAGGTTCCATTACTGTTGTAAGTCAAGGACTACTTTCTGGCTGGCTAGGGGATTCTGGGAGTTGAAGTCCATTCATCCTCAACCATTCATCCTCTAACATCCATTCATCCCCTGGCTAGGGGATTCTGGGAGTTGCATACTTCCTCAACCATGTTGGGTAGGGAATTCTGGGAGTTGAAGTCCATTCCTCCTCGAGGATTCCGACTATGGGATTCTGGGAGTTGAAGTCCATACTTCCTCAACCATGTTGGGTAGGGAATTATGGTAGTTGAAGTCCATTCATCCTCAACATTCATCTTCTGTCTAGGGAATTCTGGGAGTTGAAGTCCATTCATCCTCAACCATTCATCCTCTGTCTAGGGGATTCTGGGAGTTGAAGTCCATTCATCCTCTGTCTAGGGGATTCTGGGAGTTGAAGTCCATTCATCCTCTGTCTAGGGGATTCTGGGAGTTGAAGTCCATTCATCCTCAACCATTCATCCTCTGTCTAGGGGATTCTGGGAGTTGAAGTCCATACTTCCTCAAGCATGCTAACTAGGGAATTATGGGAGTTGAAGTCCATTCCTCCTCAAGCATTCATCCTCTGTCTAGGGGATTCTGGGAGTTGAAGTCCATACTTCCTCAAGCATGCTAACTAGGGAATTATGGGAGTTGAAGTCCATTCATCCTCAACCATTCATCCTATGGCTAAGGGATTCTGGGAGTTGAAGTCTACCTATCTTAAAGTGGCCCAGATTGAAAGTTCTGGGACGATCCTGCCTCTTCTCACCAACTTCTCTTTCCCGCAGTATCTCCCCCTCAAAGCGTGGCTGTACCGAGACGGTTTTGCTCGCTTCTCCAACACGCGATTCACCTTGAACACCCTGGATGACCAATGTATCCCGTTACCTGCTTCCAGAGAGACCTGGAGGGGCTACTGGGCAGAGGGAGGCAGGGATGTTAAGAAGGGTTGGGTGGGTGGGTGGGGTCCTGCTTGAATTGCAGGGGGTCCCTCTTGCTGGCTGAAAAACCCAGGAGAGTCAATGTCCCTGTCAACTTGCAAAGCTTTCAAGTTGCCATGAGCAGGAGGGAGGGAGAACTGAAGTGCATTCCATACATTCTTCCTGACTGCAGTCAGAAGGAGGGTGTTGGATTTCACAGCCAGCCAAAGTGGTTAATTGGAGAATGTGATTTATGACATGGCCAGAGAGGAGGGGAGAGACAGGGTCATAGGGGAATGTAAATCTCCATGGGATCAGTCCTAACTGCATCCAAGTATTGCCAGAATGTTGCTCCTAATAAATGACTATATTTCCTTTGAAGTTTGGATCATGGCTCATGAATTAATTAGGGCATCTTTTGGAAACTTGACAGACAGTTAGGACTGATCCTGCGTAGATTTACATTCCCCTATGACCCTGTCTCTCCCCTCCTCTCTGGCCATGTCATGAATCACATTCTCCAATTAACCACTTTGGCTGGCTGTGAAACCTAACACCCTCCTTCTGATTGCGGTCAGGAAGAATGTATGGAATGCACTTCAGTTCTCCCTCCCTCCTGCTCATGGCAACTTGAAAGCTTTGCAAGTTGACAGTCCCCATGAAAGATGGGGAATTCTGGGTGTTGGAGTCCACCCTTCTTAAAGCATGTCGGCTGGGGAATTCTGGGAGTCGAAGTCCCCCCCCCCCGCATTTCTCATTTTGGTGTGCTGTCAAATTAAATGTTGACTCCTAGTAACTGCCTTGCCAGTGCCGCCTCCTTAGGACTGAAAAAAGAGTGGCTGAAGGCACCAGCCTGAAGATGACGAGTGGGACCTCATCAAAACGTTGCAAAGATACTCTCAATCTCACATGGGAAAAGACCCGAATACGCCAAGACTTGCATACCTCTACTTTACCTATGCACCCTGGAGTGAGTGGGGTCTTAATTAAGGGCTTATTTTGGGGGGTAGGGCTTATATTGGCACACATCAGAGGTGGGTTTCAGCAGGTTCTGACCAGTTCTGGAGAACCAGTAGTGGAAATTTTGAGTAGTTCAGAGAACTGGTAGTAAAAATTCTGACTGGCCACGCCCCCATCTATTCTCTGGCTCCCGAGTCCTAGCTAATAGGGAGGAAATGGGGATTTTGCAGTAACTTTCCCCTGGATTGGGGAGGGAATGGAGATTTTGCAGTATCCTCCCCCTGGAGTGGGGTGGGCATGGAGATTTTACAGTATCCTTCTCCTGCCATGCCCACCAAGCCACACCACGCCCACCAAGCCACACCCCCAGAGCCAGTAGTAAAAAATTTTGAAACCCAATGCTGTAAAAATCAAGCTAGGACTTACTTTCGGGGGTAGATCGTATTTTCAGGGAAACACGGTAGGAAGGATTAAATGAAGGCGGATAAGTCAACAACGGTGAAGGAGACAGCTGTGTCTTTTTCAGCGCCGCTGTAACTTTCAGTGGTCGCTGAACGAATGGTTGAAAATCGAGGACTTTCACTCGCCCGCATGGTTTTCTTTCCACCTGCACAATCCTTACATCCCTTTTGATACCAGACATTCACCTCACCAATGTGGCTGTGCAGAAGACGGCCCCCGACTACGATCCAGAGAAAGTAAGCCTTTTTTCCCCGTTTTTTGTAATGTTCCGTTGATAGCTCTTGATCCCTCTGGCCATATAAGGCTGTACAGAAGTTCTTTGAGCAGTTTACAAAAAATCCCATTTTTTAAAAACAAAGCAAAAAATAAGAATGGAGCTCCATGGCGGCCATTCCAGCAGACCAGAAGCGTCGCAGAGAGACAGTCGGGGAATTTACAGGCTCCGATGAGCTCGGCAAAAACCCGGACTGACGAATCGTCGTCAAGGGATCTTTGGACCGGAACCATCTTGTAGGGATGGGGGTGAAGGAGAGGCACCTCGGAAGACCAAGAGGAACAGGCAAGTTCCTTGATGGTCAGAGGTAGCTCTCTACGACTTGGCGGCACGGGCGGCAGCTATTGCGGCTGTCACGAAGCTGGGGCAACCGGACTAAGCATGGAGCAGGAGCGGTGAATTGAACAGAGTTTTGGGGGCTGCTTTGATGTCTGTCCACGGCTGCCATCAGGATTGTTTTCTTGCAGATGTTTCCTGACCCAATTACGTCACATCATCCGTGCTAGAAGGGAACTTCTTATGGAGTGGGGCTTGTGGAGAGGAGGAGGAGGACTGCGAGGTCCTTGGTGCTCTCTGAGCTTGGTGGTTTTCTTGAAGACCTCTCATGACCCATCCAGGAAGCATCATCAGTTCTAGAAGGGAGTGGAATTTACTTTCTGTTTATATGCTTGTCCTGTCAGCACCAAGGACCCCACAGTCCTCTTCTTCCTCCCTCCTCCTCCTCTCCCTCTCCTCCTCTTTCTCCTCATCTTCACAACCCCACCCCTTCTAGTACTGCTGCTCTCCTCCTCCCTACAACCTCATTCCCTATGAGAATAGAATAGAATAGAATAGAATAGAATAGAATAGAATAGAATAGAATAGAATAGAATAGAATAGCAGAGTTGGAAGGGACCTTCTAGTCCAACCCCCTGCTTAGGCAGGAAACCCTACACCACTTCAGACAAATGGTTGAAGTATTCTTAAATACTTCCAGTGTTGGAGCCTTCACAACTTCTGGAGGCAAGTTGTTCCACTGAGTAATTGTTCTAACTGTCAGGAAATTTCTCCTTAGTTCTAAGTTGCTTCTCTCCTTGATTAGTTTCCACCCGTTGCTTCTTCTCCTGCCTTCTGGTGCTTTGGGGAATAGCTTGACTCCCTCTCCTTTGGGGCAGCCCCTGGGATATTGGAAAACTGCTATCATGTCTCCCCTAGTCCTTCTTTTCATTAAAATAGACATACCCAGTTCCAGCAACCGTTCATCATATGTTTTAGCCTCCAGTCCCCTCATCATCTTTGTTGCTCTTCTCTGCACTCTTTCCAGAGTCTCCACAGCTTTTTTACATCATGGCAACCAAAACTGAATGCAATATTCCAAGAGTGGCCTTACCAAGGTATTATAAAGTGGTATTAACCCTTCATGTGATCTTGATTCTATCCCTCTGTTTATGCAGCCTAGGATTGTGTTGGCTTTTTTTGGCAGCTGCAGCACACGGCTGGCTCATATCTAAATGGTTGTCCACTAAGACTCCAAGTTCCCTCTCACAGTTACTACTATTAGCACTGAGGATGGTCCCCCTCAGTTGGGTCATAAAATGTCTCCAAGAAAGCAACCAAGCTCAGAGACCAGCAAGGACCCCAGAGGAGTCCTCCTCCTCTTCCTCCTCCCCCACAAACCACACTCTCTTCTAACACTGATGAAGTTACCTAGTTGGGTCATGAAATGTCTGCATGACACCAAGCTCAGAAACCAGCATGGACCCCACTCCCTTCTAGCACTGATAATGTTCCCTAGTTGGGTCGTGAAACATCTACAAGAAAGGCCCCCAAGCTCAGAGAGCACCAAGGACCCCACAAACTGACCGCTATGGAGCGAAACAAATCCCCAAATCTGTGGATGGGGGATGGGCCAACAGAGGACCAATGTTAGGGTGCTGAAGACAGAGAAGCCCCTTTGGGGGTCTCATTTCTGGAAGTGAACCTCAGACACAGTCTTCCTTCAAGGACTTGTTGGCTTGTGGTGAAGGTCCTTCCCCCATGCAGAACCCACCTCTGGCCTTCTGTCAGGGTGTTTACAGCGTGACTACTATTTCGAGACCACCAGCTCCACAGGCTGCTGGCGGACCACAACATATATAGACATACACGTGGTAGCCACATACCAGGCAAGCAATCAATCTTCACCTCTACACGGAGAACTACAATGCAAATAGAACACGAGGAGAGAGAGGGAGAGAGACGCCCTCTCATGGCCTCCCTTATATAGACAGCTTCTTAAAGGGGCAATATCCCTGCTGACTCATCCTCAGTCCATCATCCTGGTCCACAGCCTTACAGCGGCTGGCCAGCTTTAAATCTTCGTGACCCTGACACTTTCTTCGCCTGCAGGGCTGTAAATGGATGATCCAGCAATTCCGCCTTTACCTGACGGCCAAGCACGGGGCCGAAGCCGTGGAGATGCTCTTCTCCGAGATGGACAACATTTTCATCAAGAGCCTCCAAAGTGTCCAGAAGGTCATCATCAGCGACAAGCATTGCTTTGAGCTCTACGGCTACGACATCCTGATCGACCAGAACCTCAAACCGTAAGGAAGGCAGCGGGGTGGATCTTCAGGCACTGTTCCCCAACCTTTGACCTTTTAATACAGGGGGGACTTCGACACTCGGAATACCCCAGCCAGCTGATCACTGATTTGCTTAGCAGCTGGAAATTCTAGTCCCAATTGGAGTTATAATATGAGGGCTGCTTGTTCTTTGGTATCAACACTGGTCCTTGGTGCTCTCTGAGCTTGATGGTTTTCTTGCAGACGTTTCATGACCCAACTAGGGAACATCATCACTGCTAGAAAAGAGGAGGGTTATAGAGGAGAGGAGGAGGAGAAAGTTGGAGGAGAAGGAGAAAGAAGAGAAAAAGAACTACGAGGTCCTTGGTGTCCTCTGAGCTAGTTTGTTTTCTTGCAGATGTTTCATGACCTAACTAGGTAACATCATCAGTGCTACAAGGGAGGGCAGTTTCAAGCACTGATGATGCTACCTAGTTGGGTCATGAAATGTCTGCAAGAAAATAAACTAGCTCAGAGGGCACCAAGGACTCCACTAGTCCTCCTCCTCCTCCTCCTCCTCCTCCTCCTCCTCCTCCTCCTCCTCTACCTTCTCGGCAACCTTAAATACTCAAAGAGCCACAAAGCCCCTAACCGGAAGCCCCCCATTTAATTCTGGAGCCAACCGGAAGTCCGGTTCCCCCCACCATAGTGTCTCCTCCTAGCGCGGCATCCTTTTTCCTCTACCTATCCCAACTGAAAGCCCTATCAATTGTGGAGCTGACTGGTGACAGGGAGCCGCAGCAGAGGGATGAAAGAGCCACATGCGGCTCCAGAGATGCAGGTTGCTGACCCCTGTTCTAGTACCAATGATGTTCTCTAGGTGGGTCATGAAATATCTGCAAACCAACAAGGTCAGAGCGCACAAAGGACCCCGCAGTCCTCTTCCTCATCCACTCCCTTCTGGCACTGATGATGTTACCTAATTGGGTCATGAAATACCTGCAAGAAAACAACCAAGCTCAGAGAGCAGCAAGGACCCCACAGTCCTCTTTCCTTGCCCTCCTTATCCCATTCAACTGTCTCCTCCTCCTCCTCTCTGCAACCCCCTCTCCCTTCTAGTACTGATGATGTTCCCTAGTTGGGTCATGAAACGTCTGCAAGAAAACAACCAAGCTCAGAGAGCACCAGGGACCCCACAGTTCTCCTCCTCCTCCCTCTCTCCACAAACCCCAGTCCCTTCCGCACAGATGATGCTCCGTCATTGGGTCATGAAACATCTGCAAGGAAAAGGCCCCAGAGTTCCAAACAACTGGACTAGAAGAACCGTCCAACCTTTAGCCTGCAACAGATCCCCTTCTGCCCCTGACCTCCTTTGTGCTGTCCCGCACAGGTGGCTGCTAGAGGTCAATGCCTCCCCTTCTCTCACCGCTAGCAGCCAGGAAGACCACGACCTCAAGACACGCATCTTGGAAGACACACTGAACATTGTGGACATGGAAGGCCGGTGAGTAGAGGACGAAGGCGGGGGTGGGTGGGTGGCGAGGTGGCGTTTCAACCCAGTTTTTCCACAACGTAACATTAGGAGACACCAAGCAAGCTTTCAAAATATGTAACGCATCGCCCTCACTTCACGGCTGACCTGCGGTTTCTTCCAGAGGTAGTATTCAGCTGGTTCGAAACGGTTCAGGCGAACCGGTAGTGGAAATTTTAACTGGTTCGCCGAACCGGCATATACCACCTCTGGCTGGCCCCGCCCCTGCTCACCTATAAAGGGACAGACCACAGGAGCTGCCTTTTCGGCGGGCGTGGCTTGGTGGGGTGATGTTGAGTTGGCCACGCCCACTCATTCACATGACACCCCCCCACTAAGCCACACCCACAGAACTGTAGTTAAAAAAATTTGAATCCCACTACTGGTTTCTTCCATAAACCAAGATCTGACCATATATGATCCATTAGGCTGGTCATCTTCTTCCACCTGGTCCCTTCCAGATAGAGCAACCAACGGCCATGCCATCTGGGGGGGGAAGTTGTTGTTGTTGTTGTGGGTGGAGGTTCATTCTCCGAACTTGTGGGTTGGTTTCCCAACATTTCCTTACCAGGCTAGGTAATGTTGTGACCTGTTGTGAGTCATTACAAGACACAATTAGTCCCAAACAAACCTATTTTATTGTAACAGCTGAGATTTACATTCATTCCCAGCCGAGTCCCAATTAGTTGCAAAACAAGTCCTTCGGAATAATCACCAACCTTTATCTTCTTTGACACCCTGCCAAAGGCCTTACTTGGTAAAGCCCCACTAAGTTCAGAAACAAACAAGAGATGCCGACAGGAAACAGAGTTAGCAACGTTGCTTTCCTGCAAAGGGCCCACATGCCTTTGCTCCTCTTTTAAGCCTTATGGGAGGGGCCAATCATCTCCTGGCCTTACTCCCGAGTCGTCCCTTTTGCTTTAGCTGCTCTTGCCTTCTGGCAACTCTCCACATGTGCACACTAGGAACAGGCTCCTCCTGTTCCTCTGCCTCTTTGCTGTCCGACTCTGGAGGCTCCGGAGTCCACGCATCACTCCCAGATGGCCCCGGCCCCATCTCTGCCTCCGACGCAGAGCCTTCCCCAGACTCCAGGACCGGCCCATGGTCCTCCCCAGCCTCCTCACTGTCCGACTCCACTGCCAGTTCCGCAGGCTGCTGGCGGACTACAATAGGTAACCTCTTCAGCCGAGTTTAGGGGGAATGTCAGAGTCCATGTTCTTCTGCTTCTAAGGGCGCTTGAGGTGTGGGTGTGTCGTGAGGGTCTTGTGATGGGTCAGGGGTGAGTCATCAGCGAGTCTTGTGATGGGTCTTGTGATAGAAAGGTTACCTTAGGTCAGGGTCATTGGGAGGTGAACTGCCGGTTGGTTGAGGTTCAGTGCTATCTCTGGTTGGTTGAAGATCAAAGCCTGGCCCTCCACAAGCCACCCCATCAACAGACACACTGACCTACAACCAGCCTACGAACCCCTCAGAATCCAAGCCAACCACACACCCAACCAGAGGGAGCACCGACCCTCAACCAACCCACGCAAGACCCCTTCCCCACCAGGAGTTTGCCTCCCAATGGCCCTCCCCTGATGTAACCTCCCCATCACAAAACACACTGATGACTCACACTTGACCCATCACAAGACCCTCACTTGAAAGGGAAGGGACCTTGGAGCTCTTTCTCGTCCAGCCCCCTGCTCAAGGAGACCCTATACCATTTCAGACAAGTGGCTGTCTAGTCTCTTCTTAAGAACCTCCAGGGATGGAGCTCCCACAACTTCTGGTGGCAAGCAGTTCCACTGGTTAATGGTTCTCACTGTCGGGAAGTTTCTCCTTCATTCCAGGTGGCTTCACTCTTTGGTTAGTTTCCATTCATTGTTCCTTCTCTGGCCTTCAGGCGCTTTGGAGAATAAATTGAGACTCACCCACCCCTCTTTTTGTGGCAACCCCTCAAATATTGTAAGATGCTACTGTGTCACCCCTTAGTCCTCCTTTCTTCTTTCTTTCTTTCTTTTTCATTCTTTCCTTCTTTTCCTTTCTTTCCTTCTTTCTTTTCTTCCTTTCCTTTTTTCTTTTTCTTTCCTTCTTGCATTTTCCTTCCTTCCTTTCCTTTCTTTCCTTCCTCTTTCCTTTTCTTTCTTTCCTTCCTTTCCTTTCCATTTCTTTCAATTCTTTCCTTCCTTTTTTTCCTTTTCTTTCTTTCATTCTTTCCTTCCTTTCCTTTCCTTTTTCCTTTCCTTTCTTTCCTTTTCTCTTTCCTTCCTTCCTTTTTCTTTCTTTTTTGCATTTTCCTTCCTTTCCTTCTTTCTTTTTCCTTTTTCTTCCTTTTCTTTCCTTTTTTCTTTCTTTCCTTTTTCTCTCTTTCTTTTCTTTTTCATTCATTCTTTCCTTCCTTTCCTTTTTTTTTCTTCCTTCCTTCCTTCCTTTCTCTTTCTTTCTTTCCTTTCTTTCTCTCTCTCTCTCTCTTTTCTTTCTTTCATTCATTCTTTGTCCTTGCAGTTTGACAGGGAAGGAAAAACGCGTTGGGGGCTTTGATCTCATGTGGAACGATGGCCCCGTCAGCAGAGAAGACGCAAATCTGGACACGCCGATGAATGGCTTCGTGGCAAACACACACCTAGGTACTGCATCCGATGCCTTTGGGAGGGTGGTTGAGGGTAGGATGCTGATGTTTTCGAGGCTGGCAATGCCTTGGGGTGGGCTGGTCCAAAGACAGGTAGTCCTTGACTTAAAAACAATTCGCTCAGTGACCATTCAAAGTTGCAACCGCACTGAAAACTGCCGTTTTTCAGAGTTACGACCTTTGTAGCATCTCCATGATCAGGGGATCAAAATTCAAATCCTCGGCAACTGGTTCCTATTTATGACGGTCGTAACGTCCCTGGGTCACGTGATCCCCTTTGGCGACCTTCTGACAAGCCAAGTCAACGGGCAAGACGGGTTCGCTTAACGACCGGGTTGCTCACTTATCAACTGCCGGGATTCACTTAACAACCGAGGCCAGAAAGGTCGCAAAGTGGGGCAAAAAACTCAAATGTCTCCCTTAACAAAAGAAACTTGGGGCTCAATTGTGGTCATTAAGTCGAGGACTACCCGTCGTTGAAGCTAGATTTGCTTAACAACCGCACGGTTCGTTTAACAACTGCAGCGATTTGCTTAACGACCAAGGTTAAAAAAAAAAAAAAGAAGGTTGCAAGATCGGACACAACTACTGCCTTGCTCAGCAATAAAAGTTCCGGTCCCGATCGTGGTCGTAAGTCAAGGACCCCCTGTACCATTTTTTAATTTGACCTTGTCGTATCTCCAATACTGGAGGCTTTTAAGAAGAGACTGAATAACCATTTGTCTGGAATGGCACAGGGTCTCCTCCTTCAGCAGAGGGTTGGACTAGAAGACCTCCAAGGTCCCTTCCAGCTCAGTTCTGAATTGAATTTCCTAAGGAAGAGAAGGACTGGGGGGGGGGGGGTGACATGATAGCAGCATTCCAATATTTGAGGGGCTGCCCCAAGGAAGAGGGGGTCCACCTATTGTCCAAAGCCCCTGAAGGCAGGACAAGAAGCAATGAATGGAAGCTTATCAAGGAGAGAAGCAACCTGGAGTTGAGGAGAAACTTCCTGACAGTGAGGACAATTAACCAGTGGAACTACTTGCCACCAGAAGTTGTAGGTACTTCATCCCTAGAGTTTTTTACGAAAAGACTGGACAGCCATTTATCTGGGATGTTGTAGGGTTTCCTGCCTGAGCAGGGGATTGGACTAGAAGACCTCCAAGGGCCCTTCCAACTCTGTTATTCTATTCTATCTCCTCCGCTGCAGGTTACAGCAATGACAGAAAGAAACAGCTGAAGCAACTTTTCAAGTCGATCCAGGCTCAGCAAAAAATTTAATGCCCAGCCAGAAGGATGGCTGGATTTTTTTTAAAAAACAACAACAACAACCAGAAGCCGGACAAGGGATGGGAGGGTTGGGGGAGCTCCCTGCTTTACAGAGCTAAACCAGGAACCGTTTCCAAGATTCCTGCCTTCACCTGGATGTCAGCTGGAATGTCCCTTTATTTTGGAAGGGGTCACAACCCTTCAAACCTTGGAGGAGTTTTGACTGGCAGGCTGATCATGGGCACTGAACGGCTCTGAAGATGGACGGACAGCAAGTTATCTCCCTGGCAGAGATGGCTTCCGGAGACGAGATTGGCTGAGAAACGTGGGAAAAGGCTGTAAGATGATGGCTCTGCCCAGGGGCAGAATTGCCACCCGCTGGCACTGAAGCTGGGCAGGAAGAGGAAATCTGAACGAAAGAAGGCTTCTGCTCACCCGGATTCCAATATAAATCTTTTGGAACGAGCGAGAATGATAAAAGAACGCCTTTGCACTACAAAGCATTTGAAAACCTTCTTTTGATCTTGATGGCAAAGATTCATTGGGAATTGCGGGGTCCTTAGTGTTCTCAGAGCCGGGGTTTTTTCTTGCAGATGTTTCCTTACCACGCTAGGTAACATCATCAGGGGTGGAAGGGAGTAGGGTTTGTGGAGTGGAGGAGGATGACAACGGGGGGGGGGGGGGTCCTTGGAGCTCTCTGAGCTTGGTTGATTTCTTGCAGATGTTTCATGACCCAACTAGGGAACATCATCAGTGCTAGGAGGGGGTGGAGTTGGAGGAGGAGGAGGAAGAAGAAGGCAGGAGAGAAAAAGAAGAATGAGAGGGAAGGGAAAGAATAGAATAGAATAGAATAGAATAGAATAGAATAGAATGCAGAATGGAATGGAATGGAATGGGATGGAATGGAATGAAATGGAATAGAATAGAATAGAACAGAATAGAATAGAATGCAGAGTAGAATAGAATAGAATAGAATAGAATAGAATAGAATAGAATAGAATAGGATAGGATATTGGAATGGATAGGATAGGATAGAATAGAATAGGGATAGGGATAGGGATAGGGTAGGATAGGATATTGGAATGAATAGAATAGAATAGAATAGAATAGAATAGAATAGAATAGAATAGGAATAGGAATAGGAATAGGAATAGAATAGAATGAGAAGAGAATTAGGATAGGATAGGATAGGACAGGACAGAATATTGGAATGAATAGAATAGAATAGAATAGAATAGAATAGAATAGAATTGAATTGAATTGAATTAGGATAGGATAGGATATTGGAATGGATAGGATAGGATAGAATATTGGAATGAACAGAATAGAATAGAATAGAATAGAATAGAATAGAATAGAATAGAATAGAATAGAATAGAATAGAATAGAATGAGAAGAGGATAGGATAGGATAGGATAGGATAGAATGAGAGATAGGATAGGATAGGATAGGATTCTTTATTGGCCAAGTGTGATTGGACACACAAGGAATTTGTCTTGGTGCATACGCTCTCAGTGTACATAAAGAAAAATAAAATTCGTCAAGAATCATAAGGTACAACACTTAATGATAGTCGTAGGGAACAAATAAGCAATCAAATCATATTAGGAAACAGTCAGTATACATCTTAAGGATAACAGCAAACAAAGTTACAGTCATACAGTCATAAGTGGGAGGAGATGGGTGATAGGAACAATGAGAAGATTAATAGTAGTGCAGGCTTAGTGAATAGTTTGACAGTGTTGAGGGAATTATTTGTTTAGCAAAGTGATGGCGTTCGAGAAGAAGGAAGAGGAAGAAAAGGAAATGGAGGAGGACAACTGTGGAGTCCTTCTCTCTGAGCTTGGCTGATTTCTTGCAGACGTTTCATGACCCAATTAGGGAACATCATCAATGCTAGTAGGGAGTGAAGAAGGAGGAGGAGCAGGAGAGGAGAGGGAAGAGGAGAGGGAGGGGGAAGGAGGAGGAGGAGGAGGACTGTGAGCTTCTTCGTGCTCTCTGAGCTTGGCTGTTCTCTTGCAGACCTTTTGTGACCCAACTAGGTAACATCATCAGTGCTACGAGGGGATGGGCTTTGCTCTCTGATTAGATACAGTGGCCACATTGAAGAACAGCCTAATGAAGGAATCGCCAAAAAGAAAACAACAATCCCAGCAACATCCCAGCAGGATAAAGTACGATCTATAAACAGAGAGCAAATGTCAAGAGTTTTAAAACTCCATGTCAAGAGTTTTAATAAGAGACTCAGGCAGACACAACTGAAGCAAAGCAGAGACCATTTTCCACCCTTCTCCCAACAGATGTTGGAAGATGTTGTTCAATTTATTGTCGCACAGGCCCTGCGCATAGAAACTGGTAGAAAAACTGTGAAGTCCTACAACCTCATTTTCAATCGTTCGCATTCAATATCAAATCTCAAAAGTGCAAAATTCTGACCTCAAGGAACTCTTCCCCCTCAAAATATTTGTCGACTGTCCATAAAGCGTCAACGATGTCTTCTCCGGTAAGATTTGGAGGCATCTCACTAGCTTTAAGACAGGGGTATATAAAAGACACCCATGACATGCTCAACTGCTCGTCAAACACTCAAGAGCATGGATGCGTGGAAGGTTTTTTTTTTTAATTTGATTTATATGCCGCCCTTCTCCGGAGACTCAGGGCGGCTTACAATGTGCTCAGCAATAGCCTTCATCCTTTTGTATATTTTATACAAAGTCAGCTTATTGCCCCCACAAACTGGGTCCTCATTTCACCTACCTTAGAAAGGATGGAAGGCTGAGTCAACCTTGAGCCTTGGAGAGATTCGAACCAGCAGTAATTGCAGGCAGCTGTGTTGATAACAGGGTTCACTAAACCACTGTACTATCAAGGCTCTATCAAGGTAATTCTCCTTTACACGCTGCCCACACGCCGACAGCTGCCGTGTGAATCCACACCAGGAGAGGGCCTCAGTTGTCCACCACTTTCTTCATGAACCACATTTCTTCAGCGGTCAAGGGTTTCAAATTGTAGCCTTTCAGTTCTGGTTTACCTTCAGGAAGATTAAGGAGACATTATTAAACCATTAGGAGCCGGTTTAGTTTAGTGGCTAAGGCACCAGGCTTAAAAAATGGGAGGCAGTGAGTTGTAGTCGCCAGTTCACTGGCATGAAAGGAGGCTGGGAGACTTAGAGCCAATCGCCAGGAGATGGTGAGTTCTAGTCCTGCTTAGGCATGAAAGCTGGCTGGGTGATTTTGGGTCAATGACCAGGAGACTGAGTTCTAGTCCCACCTTAGGCAGGTAAGTTGGCTAGTGACTTTGAGCCAATCACCAGGAGACTGGGAGTTCTAGTCTTGCTTAGGCATGAAAGCCAGCTGGGTGACTTTGAACCAATCACCAGGAGACTGGGAGTTCTAGTCTTGCTTAGGCATGAAAGCCAGCTGGGTGACTTTGAACCAATCACCAGGAGACTGGGAGTTCTAGTCTTGCTTAGGCATGAAAGCCAGCTGGGTGACTTTGGGCCAATCACCAGGAGACTGGGAGTTCTAGTCCTGCCTTAGGCATGAAAGCTGGCTGGGTGACTTTGCGTCAGTTCCTGTCTCTCTGCCCACCCCATCTCACAGGATTGTTGTGGGCAAAATGAGGAGTATTTGGTATGTATAAAAATAAATAAAGCCAAGATATAAATGCTAAATAAAATTAAGAAATAAAAATAAATTTAAAAAAGAACCTGTCTCTTCCCTCCCAGTCTCTCACATCACCTCTGGGATTGAGATGGAGGGAATGGCCAAAAGATGTCCAGGGAACCACTGTGAATTGGGGGGGGGGGGGAAACAGATGCTGGGTTTCCCAGCTCCTAGTCCAGCCCCTTCCCCACTGCCCCACATGGTTCTCAGGAACTACCTTACAACCTTTAAAACTGGAGGGAAGGAAATCTTAATTGTGGATGCTCAGAACAGAACCTAACAATAGCCCCAAGCAAAGGATTGTTTATGCACAAAAGTGGAAAGCAGAGAATATACCTTCGGAGGGAGAAGTAATTAAAAAAAATCTTAGATTGAGCAGAAATGAATAGATTAACTATGATGATAAAGGAAAGAGAAGATACAGAATATTTTAAGATATGGCATAAATTTTACTATTGGTTAGAAAAGAGATACAAATAAGTTTTTAAAAGAGATTGGAAAAAAAATTGGTTGTAATTAGAATAATATATTAGTGGAAAATCTTTGTAATGGATTTGGTGAGATTGAAGACAGAAGAGGTAAAGAAGAAAAGAAACTTTTGAAGATAACACTGAAATGGCACATGGAAGAAATGAATGATGTTACTAAATGTTTGTTTGCCTTAAAAAATAATTTTTTTAAAAAAAGAATAGCCCCAAGCAAGATAAGATGCCCTTCACACAATTAGCAAATTGAAAAGGGCAAAGAAGAAAACGCGGCTCAGGTTTCCTTTGGAACCCGGTTAGGGAGCCAGGTGGGTTACCTACCTTGGGCCTCCATGAGGTTGCTGACTTTCACTCTGAGTTCCTGCTGCGATTTCCCGATTTCTTCCTCCAACAGCTCTTGATCTGCGGAAAGACGAGAGGAAGGACCAGCTGTGGGTGAGATTGCAGGCCCACAGGGAGGCCTGCTGGAATTGATTCCATTAATTCAAATTAATCCAGGTAGCCATTCGTTTAGCAACCGCTTGAAGTCGCCACACTGAAAAAACTGACTTATGACTGGTAGTCACACTTACGACCACTGTCTCTGTCTCTGTTTCACACACACACGGTGTAACCCCTCGCAGGTAGCCGAAAACACGCCTGAATTTTTACCCTGTAGAGTCATTCTGATAGGGATCTGATTGTCTATATTTTGCGCCTTTCAGCCAAAGGTTCTAAAAAGCTGAGATGTTTAGACACACAGGTGGTTTTGGTTTTAATTTTTTTTTTTTTAAAGAGGCCTTCTCAAACAGAACTGCAGATGGCTCCTGAGAGACATGTGCCGAGACTGGCACCGCTTTCTAACAGCATGGCAAGCCCTTATGCCACCCTCACGAGAAGGAATGAGGGGGACGACCCAATCTGGTTCCTGAATATGCTGAACCTCCCACAGGGAAGAAAAGCAAGGAGGCGGGGAAGAAAGAGGCGAACGAACCAAAAAGAACAAAAGCTTTTGTTTTTCTCTTATTGGAAATAATTTAATTTAGCCTTTGGCCCCTTCAGCTCCAAGGGGGAGCCGTGTATGCTATACAGGCAGCCTGAAAAATCTGTTTTCATTTCATATATAAGACTAGGATGGTGATGCTTTCCTAATCAAAGGAAGAATTTCATGGAAAAATGGGGTTTTTTGCAGGCCTTTCAGGACCCAACCAGGGAACATTATCAGTGCTAGAAGGGAGTGGGATTTGCAGAGGCAAGCAGGAAGGGGAAGAGGAAAAGGAAAAAGAGGAGAAGGACTGTGGGGTCCTTGGTGCTCCTTGGTGGTTTTCTTGCAGATGTTTCATGACCCAACTAGGGAACATCATCAGTACTAGAAGGGAGTGGGGGAGAGGAGGACTGTGGGGTCCTTGGTGTTCTCTGGGCTTGGTAGTTTTCTTGAAGACCTTTCATAACCCAACTAAGTAACATCATCAATGCTAGAAGGGAGTGGGGTTTGCAGAGACAAGGAGGAAATGGAAGGAGAAGAGGAAGGAGGACGACTGTGGGGTTTTTGGTGTTCTCTGTGCTTGGTGGGGTTTTTTTTTTTTTTGGCAGACATTTCATGACCCAACTAGATAACATCATCAGTGATAGAAGGGAGTGGGATTTGCAGAGACGAAAAGGAAGAGGAAGAGTAGGTGAAAAGTTGGGTCCTTGGTTCTCTCTGAAACCTTGGTGATTTTCTTACAGACTTTTCTTAACCTATCTAGGTAACATCGTCAGTGCTAGAAGGGAGTGGGGTTTGAAGAGGCAAGAAGGGGAAGACGAAGAAGAGGGGGACAACTGTGGGGTCCTGGGTGCTCTCTGAGCTGGATGGTTTTCTTGCAGAGTTTTCATGACCCAACTAGGTAACATCATTAGTGCTAGAAGGGAGGGGGATTTTAGGAGAGGAGGAGGAGGATGACTATGGAGTCCCTGATGCTCTCTGAGCTTGGCTGAGACATTTCATGACCCACTAGGTAGTATCATCAGTGCTAGAAGAGAGTGGTGTTGCTCTCTCTTTACATACATTCTGAGAATCAAAATCAGTGTGTCATAAAGTCACCAAGCCTGAGAAAGACTGTTACAATCCTATCAGCAACCACAAATCTCAGCCACCGCGAGGGAAGAGTGGAAGAAGTCTTCAATATTTTCCCGTGTAAACGGAATTGGTTAAGGACTGTATGATAAAATGGGCACAAAATTTTCAGGAACCATTGATGATGGAAACATGGGAAAAGATTTGGGTTAGAAATGTTAAATTTACGCAAGTACAAAATTTGAGAGAGAATTTTTATAAAATGTTTTATAGATGGCACTTAGATCCTAAGAAATTATCATGTATGTACTCAAATTTGCAAGCTAAATGTTGGAGATGTGAATGTGATGGTGCAACTTATTATCATATATGGTGGACTTGTAAGAAATCAAGGCATTTTGGATAAAAATTTGGTGGGTGATGCAGAACATTCTGAAAAAAAGGTTGAAATTTACTCCTCAATTGTTTTTATTGGGCATAACGACGGATTGTACAGTATTAGAGACTAAATTGATTCTGAACTTCATATCAGCAGCTAGGCTGTTGGTAGCACAATATTGGAAGAAGGACTTTTTGCCTACTATTGAAGAGTGGATACTGAAAGTAATGAATTTAGCAGAAATAGCGAAAATTTCAGCGTACCTGAAGGACTACACACAAGAAAAATACGTATTGGAATGGAGAAAGTGGATTGATTATATTCAAAATAAGTATCAGACAAGAAAATATCAAATAGCTTATGAATGAATGTTAACTACTAGAAGTATTATGTTATCTATAGTGGAGTTAAGGCTTCAGGAGGGGGATAGATGGTTTAATTTAGCTTATGATTGTTAATTGAAATACCTTGTATTTTGCTCTGGGAAGTCTGGGGGGAGAAGGGGGGTTGAGGGGAGGGAAAGGGTGGGGGGAATATTGGGGGAATTTTTTTTTTTCTTTCTGTAAAACTTTTCAATTAAAAAAATATATATTTTCCCGTGTAAGACACAAACAGGACCAAACTGTCAACTGGTCTGACGCCATTCCGTGCGTCTATCAAATCCTGCCCAACTGAGCCCTTGAACCTTTAATTCTGCAAACAGATCGCAGAATTAAATTAGCAGGAACCTCACCTCTCTGTAGCATCTCCTGGGTCTTAGTTTTTGGAAGCTGTATGAACATACTCCCGAAGCAAACCGTGGCTTTGTCTGAAAGCAAGAAAAGAAGGCATGCTGAATTTAAAAACATCAACATTTTTTTAAATAAAAAACAACAACAACAACAACCCCAAACAGGTCCTGTTTTAAAAATGGCAGAATCCTGGAGTAGAAACATGAAACTTTCCAGATATGGCTGAACTACAAGCCTCAGCAGCATCTGGTAAGGGGCAGATGCTTAATTTAGAGAAGGCATGCTTAATTTAAAAGCATCAACAAGATTTTTTAAATTTTGAGGGGTTGATCTAAAGATAGTTTTCTATATAAGATACCTTAATACTTTAGTTTATTCAGCATGAAATGGAACTTAGTTATGTAGCATGAGGCTGTATATATCACCGCTACTGGCTCGGCCGAACCGGACCGAACCGGGAGGAACCCACCACTGGCATGCGTGCTAGAGCTGAGCTAGGGCAATGCTTGCGTGCCCACAGATATGGCTCCGCGTGCCACCTGTGGGACAGGTATAGGGTCTCCTGCTTGAGCAGGGGGTTGGACTAGAAGACCTCCAAGGTCCCTTCCAGCTCTTGTTACTGCTACATTCTCCCCAGGGGCCAGGGGCCCCTCTCATCCCACTGCGTCAGTGCAGGCCAAGCGTATTTATTCCAGTTTGCCCCCATTAATGCAAAAGTGACATAATGTCTCAGAAGTTTGCTGTGAAAAATATTTCCCCAGAGGAAAATTGGCTGCCAGGAGGGCAGACATTAGTAAGTGGCGGTAATGTGGATTTAGAAAAAAAGAGAGGAAAAGAATGAGACAGAAAGAGAGAAAGATAGCGAGAGAGGGAAAGGAAGGAAGGAGAGAAAAAGGAGAGACAAAGACAGAGAGGAACAGAGAGAGAAATAAAGAGAGAGAGAAGAGAGAAAAACAGAAAGATATAGTGGGAAAAAGGAGAAGAGAAAGGGAGACAGAAAGGGAGAGAAAAGAAAGAGAGACAGGAAGAGAGAAAGAGAAGGAAAGTGAGAAAGGAGAAAGAGAAAGAGGCAGAGGAAAAGAGAGAGAGAGAGATGGGAAAGAAAGAAAGAAAAAGAGGGTGAGAAAGAAAAAGAAAGAGAAAAAGAGGGAAAGGAAAAAGAGAAAGACAGAGGGGGAGAGAGAAAAAAGAGGGAGAGAAAGAGAAGAGAGAGAAAGCAAGAAACAGAAGAGAAAAAGGAGAGAAAGAGAGAGCGCAAGCGTAAGACACAGAAGGAAGGAAAGACCTGCAAAATTTTGAAGAACTGTCACAGAAGGTCCCAATCACTCTCTATCTTCTGATGTGTTGTAATTGTTCTTTTTTAAAAAAATAGCCTTTAAAAATGTTCTCCGGTGACAAGCAGCATTTCAAAACAACAAACACCACCACCACTGAGCCAGACCAACGCCCGGAATAAATTGCACTGCACACATACACACTTCTTGCAACAAAAAAGGAAAGTCGCTTCAGCAAGGATGCCCCAAAAGAGAAGAGAAAAAATCTGATTTCGGGGCCTTGGATGCGATTTATTAGACAAGTGTTTAAAAAAAACACAACAACGATGTATTTAGCGGATAAGAAGCCAGAGGCAGAGCTGAAAAAAATATTTCAAATTTTCTCGGACTCAGCAGGAACATTTTTTTTTAAAATTTGATTTATATGCCGCCCTTCTCCGGAGACTCAGAGCGGCTTACAATGCGCTAAGCAATAGCCTTCATCCTTTTGTATATTTATACAAAGTCAGCTTATTGCCCCCACAATCTGGGTCCTCAATTTACCTACCTTAGAAAGGATGGAAGGCTGAGTCAACCTTGAGCCTGGTGAGATTCGAACTTGCAGTAATTGCAGGCAGCTGGTCTTAATAACCAGTTTAATAACATGTCTTAATTTTCATGTCTCCAGTCAGTTTTTCCTGCTTTTGCCATCTTAAAGCTTCCAGAAAGATAACAATCGCTCAAGCAGACATATAAGCAATTTAAACAAAACCTTACAGGACATTTTTTTTTAAAAAAACCCTCCATCTTCTCCTAAACCTAGACAAGCTTGGCTGATTTCTACGAGAAGCAAATATAGATACTCCTCCACTTACGGCCAATCATTTAGTGACCGTTAAAAGTTACGACAGCACTGGGAAAAAAATCTTATGACTGTTTTTTCACAATTACAACCATCGCCACATCTCCAGGGTCACCTGATCAAACTTCAAACATTCCTGACTCATATTTATGATGGTTGCAGAGTCCCGGGGGGGGGGAGGGGGGGGTAACACAATCCCCTTTTGCAACTTTCTGACAAGCAAAGTCAATGGGGATTCATTGATCAACCGTGTGACTAACTTAACGCCGGCCGTGATTCCGGTGGGAAGAAAGGTTATAAAACAGGGTACAGCTCACCCAACAATGGTCTTGCCTAGCAATGGAAACGTCGTAAGTCAAGGACTACCTGTATTATTGCGATTCCAGGCACGTCGACCGTGACGGATACCTGGCGGAGAGCTTGGGTGAATGCAAATTGGTATTTTTGTTCCATTTCTTTTGTTTAGACACAGCAAATTCAACCCAGAATTACGATGCTTAGATATTTGAGGGGGCAGGGGGGCGTGCGCAGCAAATTAGTGTTTATTCTCAAGGAGCTACATCTTGAGCCTTCCCATTTCGCCTGGGAGTTGTTGAATTTGGAAAAAGGGGAGGAAAAAAAAAAAAAAAGAGGGAAGATGAAGAGCCCTGACAATGGAAGGCATTTTTCTGTTCTGGCAACAATCAAGCTTCCATTCAAATTGAGCTTGTTAACATCTGCCACAATTAGCTGCTTTTGTAACACGGAGCTCGTTCCTCACTTCAGACCAAGAATGTTTTCTTCCACAGTTGATTTGTGGGCTTGAATCATCCACGGAAGAAAATTATTCCAAGTTATAAAACTCTTCCTCCCCTACCCCCACCCCAATTTCCGGCAGTCTGCTTTCTTTCATTCTTTAGAAACTCTTCCAGTTTAGCTAAAGGTGGCTAGGAATGGTGGCAGGAACTGGGAAAAAGGACATTTTTAAAAAATTTTTATTTTATTTTATTTCGAATTTATATACCGCACCTTCTCCCGAGGGACTCAGGGCGGTGTACAGCCAGCTAAAAAAACATACAATACAAACATTAAAAACAATTAAAAGGATATATATTAATTTGGCCCCAGTTTAAAATGACAAACCAATTAAAAATTAAAATTTAAAAATATGTTAAGCCAGCCTGGCTTGCTGGAAAAAGAAAGTTTTAAGGACACGGCGGAAGGCACCGAGGTGCACACGCTAGCAGTCTTCCAATATTTGAGGGGCTGCCCCAAAGAAGATGGGGATCAATGTATTCTCCAAAGCCCCTGAAGGCAGGAGGAGAAGCAACGGATGGAAACTGGAGTTACGAAACATCCAAGACTTACGCATATTCCGCCGTGCCCTGAAAACGTTTCTATTCCAACAAGCTGGTCTGGCCTAACTCTCCCTTTTAAATTGGCTTTTAAATTGGTTTTTAAATCAGGTTTTAGACTTCTTTTAGATAAATTTGGATGTTTTAATCTTTGAGCCAAATTACTTAATCTGTTTTTTAATAGTTTTTTAACTTCTATATGTATTTGTAATTTATTGTGGCTGTTCACCACCCTGAGTCCTTCGGGAGTAGGGCGGTATACAAATATGAAAAATAAATAAATAAATAAATAAATAAATAAATAAATAAACAAACTCATCAAGGAGAGAAGCAACCTAGAACTAAGGAGAAATTTCCTGACAGTGAGGACAATTAATCAGTGGAACTGCTTGCCACCAGAAGTTGTGGGCGCTGCATTACTGGAGGTTTTAAAGATAGGGCAGCCATTTGTCTGAAATGGTATAAGGTTTCCTACATGACAGTGTATTAGACTACAAGGCCTTTAAGGACCCTTCTAACTCTGTTATTCGGTTAAATGTGGGTTATTTTTAGGGACAGGTCTGCAGCACGAATAGGAAGAGGGCCATGATGGCGAACCTATGGCACCAGTGCTGGAAGTGGCATACAGAGCCACCTCTCCGGCCACACAAGCTGTCGCCCGTTGCTCTTCTGGGGTTCTGGCACGCCGTCCAGCTGATTCTCAAGTGCGCGGGAGTGCAGAAAACCGGAAAATCGTTTTCCTGGAGCGCGCATGGGCACCGGGTTTCCGGTTTCCGGCGAGCACATTCGCACCACCCAGCTGGTCTTTGCACGCGTATGGGTGCTGGAAACCGGAAAAGTGGCCGGTGCACATGCACGCACTAGAAACCGGAAGATCATCTTCATGGCGTGGGCGTGGGCACACTGGACGGCTGCTATTCTGGTTTCCAGCACGGGCACGGGCACACATGCTCCCGTTTTGGCAGTCGGTGCCGAAAAGGTTCGGCAACCCTGGAATAGGATATGATGGCTGGGGCGTGACTACTGAACTAAAGACAAGGATAGAGAAAGCTCGAACGGCGTTCTTCGAAATGGTGGTTTCCTGCAGGTCCCGACATAAGCCTAAGACTGAAAATGAGGCCTGTCAGATGTTCCATCTTTTCTATCCTGCTCTACGGAGGGGAGAGTTGGTCTCTGACGGAAAGCCACTTGAAGAGACTAGAAGCATTTGAAACGTGGATTTACAGGCGGCTGTTAAAACTGGTGTTGTGGCCCGTCAGCGGCCTGTGTAGCTAGTAGCTGATTCCGACAGCGAGGAGGCTGGTGTGGTGCTGTGCCAGCAGCCTGTGCAGCTGGCGCTCGAGTCAAACAATGAGGAGGCTGGAGAAGATGTGGTGCCAGAAGCGGGGATTCATCCAGGGCCTTCAGAACCTCCAGAAGCTCCCATAAGTGAGGAGGAAGAAGAGGAGGAGCCTCTTCTCGATTCATGGGCGCGCAGAGCTGCTAAAAGGCAGGAGTGGCTCCTCAGGAGGAGGTCTCCTCGAGAGTAAGGCTTGGGGCTAATTGGCCACTCCCTTAGCCTATTTAAAGTGGAACACCAACTGAAGCAATTTGTAGGGAACAACTTTAGTTCATTCTCCTTCGCGTCTGGATTCTCTGCAAATTGCTTCTGGGCTTTCTGCCAACTCTAGTAAGACTGTGATTACCTTATCTTAGAATTCTTGTAGGCTGTTAAGACAGTTTATTAACAGCCTTTGCTTGATAAAGACTAAGTTATTTGAGTAAAATAAGCTTTGTATAGAGTTTGTGTGTGCTGCGTTCTTTGGTGTCCGTAGCTGGGGCAGAACAACTGGGTTGACAAAATCAGAAATGAGGAAGGGATAAGCTCCCTGGGAAAACCAAGGGAAATCATCAAAACCACTAAAAAGCAAAAGTTGGAATATTTCAGACATATGATGTGACACTTCACTTAATCCTACGAGGAAAGATTGAAGGCAAACGAGGTCCAGGCAGAAGAAGAACATCGTGGCTTCAAAATCTAAGAGACTGGATTTGGACAAAACTCAGCAGCACTTTTTCGTGCAGCTGTTGATAAAAATAGGATCACCAACGTCCAATGACGGATATGGCACAAGAAGAGTAAGAATAGGAAGGGAAGGGAATAGAGTTGGAAGGGACTTTGGAGGTTTTCTAGTCCAACCCTCTGTTCAGGCAAGAAGCCCTATTCCAGGGGTCAGCAACCTGCGGCTCTGGAGCCACATGTGGCTCTTTCACCCCTCTGTTGCGGCTCCGTGTCACTCAAAATATGTGTCACAACCGCCAATGTGTGACACCGACCAGCACGTGGTTTATTGAGCTTTTCACCTCTCTGATAGGCTAACCATGGATAAATCCAAGAAAAAAAAAGTTTCAGAAGGAAACAGAACATTTATTTCAACTACATATGCTAGTTTTGTGGCCACTCAAGAAATAGTCAGGCACGGGAAAGGTTTTGTGGCTCCCGGTGTTTTCTTTTCTGTGGGAAATGGGTGTAAATGGCTCTTTGAGTGTTTAAGGTTGCCTCCTGCCCTATATCATATCAGACAAATGGCTGCCCAATTTCTTCTTGAAAATTGTTGTGGCCCCGCCCTCTGAGCCTGTCCCATCGGAGGAAGAAAGCTCCGAGCATGAGGAAGAGGAGTCAGCCAGGCCTCCCTCTCCAGGCCCCTCCCCTCTGGCACTGTCTCAGGTGCCGGCCGAGGGAGAGGAGATTAGCAGGGAGACAGGTGGCTCGGACGAGAGCGAGGGAGAGACATCATTCCTGGACGCACGCCTCCGAAGGCGTGATAAACAATTGCAGCAGCTCAGGAGGCGTGCTAGGGATTAGAACTGAGTCACTGGACCACACCCCAGAGACTATATAATAGAGGGTGGTGGCCAGTGTTCCTTGTGACGAACAAAAGTAAACCTTGGATAGTCACTAAAGCCTCGTCCGGAAACTGCTGAGAGAAATATTATTCTGATTGGACTTTTGTACGCTAAGTATCTTATCTTTCTGTTTTGTGGAAATAAACGCACTTGGCAGACGGTGTGTAAATCGCTGCCAAGTTGGAGATAAAGACCTGGGTGTGTGCCAAAGTGTTTCCTTAACCCTCGGCTGGCTGTGTTTGTGTGTGTGTGTGGACGGGGACAGATCAAAAACCTCCAGTGTTGGAGCATTTACAACTTCTGGAGGCAAATAGTTCCACTGATTAATTGTTCTCACTATTATTAAATTTCTTCTTAGTTCTAGGTTGCTTCTCTCCTTGATTAGTTTCCATCCTTTGCTTCTTGTCCTACCCTCAGGTGCTGATTTTACAGCTATTGCTGAATTATTGTAAGTTGTCTAGAGCCTCAAGTGATGGAGAGTGGATGCAATTGTAAAAAAAACCCAAAAACAAATAGAGGTAATCCTTGAATTACAATCACAATTGGAACCAAACTTACTGCTCTGAGTCATTGCAGACGTAAGTCGAGCTGGACCCAATTTTATGACAAGTTTGGCAGTGGTCATTAAGCGAATGCAGCTTCCACAGTGGGTATTTTTTTTGCCAGAAATCAACAAAAAACGTCACAAATCATGATCCTGTGACCACAGGGTGCTGCAACTGGTTGTAAATGCCAGTCTGTTGTCAAGGGCCAAAATTGCAATTGTGTGACTGCAGAGATGGTGCAACGATTGTTAAGGGCAAATTCAGGTCATAAGTTACTTATTTGACAGACCAAATCAGTGTATTTGAACCCTAGCAACTTTTAGATGGGTGGACTTCAACTCCCAGAATTCTCCAGCCAGCCAAGATGGACCAAAAGTCTGACAATTCCAGAACAAAAACTCACCAGCTGAATTCAATTCCTTGCTCAGGGCTCTTAAAGCTTCCCGGTTCTGGTTCCGTTTCTGATTCAGATCGACAATCTACAGGAGACATGGACAAAACCTCAAGCTAGTCTCGCTCACAGTCACTTTGGAGGGGAATGGCTGGGATAGGAAGGGAAGAAGGAAGGGAGGGAGGGAGGAGAGGAAAGAAGGAAAGGAAGGGGAAGGGAGGGAGGGAGGGAGAGAGAGAAAGAAAGAAAGAAAGAGGAAGGAGAGGAAAGGAAAAGGAAGGAGGGAGGAGAGGAAAGAGAAGAAGGGAAGGGAAGGAGAGAGAGACAGAGAAAGAAAGAAAGAAAGAAAGAAAGAAAGAAAGAAAGAAAGAGGGAGGGAGAGAGGAGAGGAAAGAAAAGGGTGGAGGAAGGGAGAGAAGGTGGGAGAAAGGAAGGAAAGAAAAAAGAAAGAAAGGAGAGGAAGAAAAAGGAAGGAAAGGAAGGAGAGTGAAGAGAAGAAAGAAGGGGAGGGAGGGAGAAAAAAAAGAAAGAAACAAGGAGGGAGGGAGGAGAGGAAAGAGAAGAAAAAAGGGAAGAGAGAGGGAGAAAGAAAGGATGAAAGGAAGGAAGGAAGGAAGAAGGATGGGTGGGTGGGTGGGAGAAGGAAGGAAGGAAGGAGTGTGGGAGAGAAGGAAGAAGAAAGAAGGAAAGGAAGGAAGGAGGGTGGATGGGAGAGAAGGAAGGAAGAAAGGGAGGAGAGGAAAGAAAAAGGAAGGAAAGGAAGGAGGGAGGAGAGGAAAGAGAAGAAAGAAGGAAAGGAAGGAAGGAAGGAAGGAAAGAAAGGAGGGAGGGAGGGAGGGAGGAAGGAGGGAAAAGATATTAAAACAATGAATATTGTTATGGGGTGAGGTGTTAAGTCTCCCTATGTAGAAGTTTTAAAATAAGAGGCTTTTACAGATATTTTCCCTGGAGAGAACGCGTGGGTGGGGCCTTGCTGTCCATTGCTTAGGGGTGGACTGGACGACCTTGGGGGACCCCTTCCAAGGAGACAATTCTCTGGACCTGGCCTGAGCGGGGGGGGGGGGGCGGAGGAGGAGGGGGGTTTGGTTGTTGGACTAGTGGATCTCTAGGGTTCCCTTCCAAGTGGACAGTTGTCCACTTCCTTCTCGCGATCCCCTATTATTCCTCCACCCCAAGTGTTTGAAATCTTTAATCCTGTTATATATATTTTATATTATATGGGGGGAGGGGAGGCGTAAATTTCTAGGCCTGCCTTGTTCTAGGCGCGGGTGGGGGGGGGCAGGCGAAGGACTACAACCCCCGTCATGCCTCGCGGCGGCGCCAATTCACTCCAACGGCGCTCCCCGGCCTACCTGCTGCCTAGTGGCCATCACCTCTTCGGCCAGCGCCTCCACTTCGGCCAAGTAGCGGAGCACGAAGTCCGGATCCCCACCGGCCATCGCGCCGAAGGAAGAACGACGCCGCGACTCGACGCGGTGCGGCCTAGTCGGCGCAGGCGCCTGAGCCGGGCGGTTGCCATGGCGACCGGCCAGGCTTTGAGGCCTACACCAGGCCTTCGCGGGCCTCCCTCACCGAGCTGGGAAGGAGGCGGGCCGCTAACCCGCTTCTTCTCCACGGGCGACAGCCGGGGAGGACAGGCGGGCCTTCTCCGGACGCCTTTCGAGGCCTTGGACTCCATTTCCCCTCCTCCTCGGCCTCCCACGATCGGGATGGGCTCGGATTAGCTCTGGCCTCCTTCCTAACGTCGAGCGGCCCTTTCCTGGTAGTTCTCTGAGGATGGATTACAAATCCCATCATTCGCCCTCTTGCGGGAGCCGTGGGGCTGGGCAGGATGAAGAACTGAGTGATCACTGAAAACCGCCAGAGACAGAAGCAAGGAAGACCATGGCCAGACTTTTCCAGTGTGAAACTCCTTGCTGGGTGTGTGTGTTGTCTGAACCCAATCACTTGGGTCAAGTTTGACCTGCTTTAGGAAGGAAAGATCTGCTGGTGGCATTCACATGACACCCAAAGCTTCCTTTTGAAATGTGGGGCCAACCCAGCCAGTTGTGCCAGCATTGTGTGAACATCAAAATGGATTAATTCACCAACCCTGATTTGGACCAAGGGATGAAACATGCACCATATATCACCAAATTTCTTTCTTTCTTTCTTTCTTTCTTTCTTTCTTTCTTTCTTTCTTTTTCTTTCCTTCCTTCCTTCCTTCTTTCCTTTCTTCCTTTCCTGCTTTTGTTGTTTTTATAAAGAGCGTAGTGCCAAAGGTGCTTTTTCAGGAGGCAACTGGACTTTCTGGTTTTTTAACAGATTAACCCTGCAGGTTAATCTAGTCCAACCCCCTGTCCAAAGGACCCTGCAGGTCATCTAGTCCAACCCCCTGCCCAAGCAGGAAGAGCTACATCTGCCTCTACCTAAGATCAAACTGATTATGAGGCAAGAGCTCCACCTTTGAAGACGTTTCGCTTCTCATCCAAGAAGCTTCTTCAGCTTCAGAGCTCGCGAGAAAGTCAGTTGTCATTTAGGACAGAGTTTTATCAACCTTGGCAATTTTAAGATACGTGGTCTATAACTCCCGAAATGTCTTCAAAGAAAAAAACCAGAAAGTCCAGTTGCCTCTTGAAAAAGCACCTTTGGGATAGCCATGACCTGAATGGCTGAGAAATCTCCATAGACAACATAGTGTCTATGAGAGAGAGAGAGAACATACACTCCTGTCATCTATTTTCTCCACAACAAAAACAACCCTGCGAGGTTGGTTGGGCTGAAAGAGTGACTGGTCGAAAGTCACCCAGCTGGCTTTATATGCCTAAGGCAGGACTAGAACTCTCCATCACCTGGTGATTGACTCAAACTCACCCACCTCTTTTTGTGCTCAGGCGGGACTAGAACTCTCTCCTGGTGATTGACCCAAAGTCACCCAGCTGACTTTCATGCCCAAAGTGGGACTAGAACTCGCCATCGCCTATCTATTTCTATTTCTGTAACAAGATAAAATTTTAATCTTCCATTTCTCTTCCCCGGTATATCTTTCATTCATTTCTTGGAGAGGAAAAAGAGAATATATCCGCTGTCAGCACTTCAACCTGCATTTACTCTAGTGCTGACATAAGAAGGAGAAGAGGGGACAGCTGGCAAGAGATCGCTTGACTTCTCACTTACTTATTTTCCCTGAAGATAATATCCCTTAGGAGATGAGATGGGAGGTGGGACATTCCTGGGAGCTGAGGTAGTAGATATGGGGAGAGTGATTTGGGAAGAGGGCCAATGAGACACAGAGAATTGGGGAACGGAAAGGGAAGGTTTGGGGTCAGGAAGTCAGTATTGGCTACGCCACAATCGGGGACAGGTGGTAATAAAATGAAATATTTCTTCAAAGACTTATTTGTTTGGAAATGCAATTTATTTTATTTGAGACGACATCGAAACCTGACATCCGCATGATATATATAAGAGATGAATCCGCATATAGATGGGAGATTGAACAACTAGCCTCGTGGTGCAACCGGAACAATCTGAAACTGAACACACTCAAAACTGTAGAAATGGTGGTGGACTTTAAGAGAAACCCTCCCATACTACCACTTTTTACAATATTAGACAACACAGTATCAACAGTAGAGTCCTTCAATTTCTAGGTTCTACCATATCTCACGACCTAAAATGGACACCCAACATCAAAAGCGTCATCAAAAAAGCACAATGTTCTTTCTGCGCCAACTCAGAAAGCTCAAACTGCCCAAGGAGCTGCTGATCCAGTTCTACAGAGGAATTATGGAGTCTGTCATCTGCACCTCCATAACTGTCTGGTTTGGCTCTGCAACCCTACAAGACAAACACAGACTTTAGAGGATAATTAGAACTGTAGAAAAAGCAATGGCTACCAACTTGCCTTCCATGGAGGGCCTGTATACTGCACGAGTCAAAAGAGGGCTGTGAAAATATCTACAGACCCCTCGCATCCTGGATATAAATTGTTTTAACTCCTACCCTCAAAACGACGCTATAGAGCACTGCACACCAGAACAACTAGACACAAGTTTTTTCCCCAACGCCATCACTCTGCTAAACAACTAATTCCCTCAACACTGTCAAACTATTCACTAAGTCCGCACTACTATTAATCTTCTCATTGTTCCCACCACCCATCTCCTCCCTCTTATGACTGTATGACTGTAACTTTGTTGCTGGTATCCTTATGATTTATATTGACTGTTTCCCTATGACTATCATTAAGTGTTGTACCTTAGGATTCTTGATGAATGTATCTTTTCTTTTATGTACACCGAGAGCGTATGCACCAAAGACAAATTAATTGTGTGTCCAATCACACTTGGCCAATAAAAAATTCTATTCTATTCTATTGTGGAACAAAACTATATTCAGATAAGATTTTTTTCCATTCCTCCATGCCTTCCTTGCCCTGACAGCTTTCTCTGGCCAAAACTGCTGTGATGGATGATTTGCTGCAGAAGTGGCTTTCGAAGAGTTGGCAGGCCAAAATGGGGAAGGGTTATGGCATCTGTCGGGGGAAAATGGCTGATTCCTGGAAGAGAAAAAGCCAGCAGAACTTTTGATGAACTGGCAACTCTGCTGCACGGAGTCCTAAATTACCTTAATGTAATTAAACTGGATCGCTGGGTTCACGAGAGGCATCTGTTAAAAGCGCAGAACCAATAAAAGTGAGAAATTGTGGCTTCTAGGACTCTGGTGTCTGCCAGAAAGCCAATTGTCATTTAGGACAAGAGTTTTTCAACCTGGGCAATTTTAAGATGGTCTACAACTCCCAGGATTCATGCTGGCTGGGGAATTCTGGGAGTTGAAGTCCACGTGTCTTAAAGTTGCCAAGGTTGAGAAAAGCCAAGATTTAGGAGATTATTATCTTTTTTTTTTTTTAATGGAGACCCTTTCCTTGTTGCCCAAATCCATTGCTAGGAATATAGGCTTGGAATATAGAGCTGGGTCATAATTCATAGGCTGGGAAAGCAGTTGTTAAGTGAAGGTAGGTCCATTTTACAACCTTTCTTGCCACACTTGTTAAGTGACTCACTTACTTAAATAAGTAACCTGGTTGTTAAGTGAATCTGGCTTCCCCATTGACTTGTTTCTTCAGAAGGTTAGATCACAAGACCCCAGGACATGGCGACCATCATAAATCTGCATCAGTTGCCAAGCATCTGAATGTTGATCAAATGACCACAAAGATGCTACAAGAGCCGTAAGTGTGAAAAACGGGTCCTAAGTCCCGTCATTAAGTGTTTACCTTATGATTCTTGATGAACATATTTTTTATTTTATGTACGCTGAGAGCGTATGCACCAAGACAAATTCCTTGTGTGCCCCATCACACTTGGCCAATAAAGAAATCTTATTCTACTCTACTCTACTCTACTCTACTCTACTCTACTCTACTCTACTCTATTCTATTCTATTCTATTCTATTCTATTCTATTCTATTCTATTCTTATTTGTACCCTATGACTCATTAAGTGTTGTACCTTAGGATTCTTGATGAACATATCTTTTCTTTTATGTACACCGAGAACTATGCACCAAGACAAATTCCTTGTGTGTCCAATCACACTTGGCCAATAAAGAAATCCTATTCTATTCTATTCTATTCTATTCTATTCTATTCTATTCTATTCTATTCTATTCTATTCTATTCTATTCTATTCTTATTTGTACCCTATGACTATCATTAAGTGTTGTACCTTATGATTCTTGATGAACATCGTTTCTTTTATGTACACCGAGAACTATGCACCAAGACAAATTCCTTGTGTGTCCAATCACACTTGGCCAATAAAAAAATTCTATTCTATTCTTTTTTCAGGGCTTTTGCAACTTTGGACGGTCACTAAACAAAAGCTTGTAAACCAAGGACTACCTGTACATCAGGAGAAAATGAGAGAAAGAATCCCTGAAAATGCATTCCCCTCAAGACAGTATCATTCGACCTTGGCAACATCAAGTGGACTTCAAGTCCCAGAATTCTCTAACCAGCATTTCAATGCAAAATGCGGAAGGGAACTTTGGGACAAAAGACTTTGGTTTTGGGAAGGAGTTTAATGCTTTACTCCTGCCCTCTGTGCTTTAAGCAATCTGGAATGGGGGAGGGTGCCCTCCAGGAGATTGAAGGCTGGGACCAAAAGGTACTTTGATAGAATAAAAGAGAATTCTTTATTGGCCAAGTGTGATTGGACACACAAGGAATTTGTCTTTGGTGCATACGCTCTCAGTGTACATAAAAGAAAAGATACGTTCATCAAGAATCATAAGGTACAACACTTAATGATAGTCATAGGGGACAAATAAGCAATCAGGAAACTATCAATATAAATCTTAAGGATACCAACAACAAACTATCATTAAGTGTTGTACCTTAGGACCTTAATGAATGTATCTTTGCTTTTATGTACACTGAGAGCGTAGGCACCAAGACAAATTCCTTGTGTGTCCAATCACACTTGGCCAATAAAAAATTCTATTCTATTCTATTCAAATTACAGTCATACAGTCATAAGCGGGAGAAGATGGGTGATGGGAACGATGAGAAGATTAATAGTAGTGCAGACTTAGTAAATAGTCTGACAGTGTTGAGGGAATTAGTTGTTTAGCAGAGTGATGACGTTGGGAGAAAAACTGTCCTTGTGTCTAGTTGTTCTGGTGTGCAGTGCTCTATAGCATCGTTTTGAGGACAGGAGTTGAAACAGTTGATGTCCAGGATGCGAGGGGTCTGTAGATATTTTCACAGCCCTCTTTTTGACTCGTGCAGGATACAGGTCCTCCCTCCATGGAAGGCAGGTTGGTAGCCATGTTTTCTTCTGCAGTTCTAATTATCCTCTGAAGTCTGTATCTGTTTTGTTGGGTTGCAATATAGAATAGAGTCTTCTGCTTGAGCAGGGGGTTGGACTAGAAGACCTCCAAGGTCCCTTCCAGCTGTCTTCTGACTCTGGTTCAGTCCATGAGATGTGTAATACCGGTAATAGTCTCCAGGACTACTCTTAAAAGGCATCCATCGGTTTTGGAATCCATTTGTTTTTTTAAAAGTCCACCTGGGAACTTTCAGAATTGCACCTAGCAGTAAATAATTCTAGTTTCAGTGGGCCTTTCTCCAGTTTAAGGGAGCCTCAGTTCTTTGCACGCTCACAGCACAAAACTTCCCATTGCAGATATCATCTCGGCCCCCGGAACGGAGGGCTGTTTGTCACACACAGTTCGCCCCAGCACCTCCCGGATAAAACACACTGACGTTGGCTCTTGCACAACTACCACCATCCGACACATGAGCTCATCGCTGTCACAGAGGGACAGATTTGTTGAGGTTTGGCTTTGACCCTGAGAAGAGAACACCGCCTGCGGCTGACGGTGTCTGATTTTATTTATTTATACCTCCTTTTTAGAAAAAGCTGGTTCGTAAATAACATGACGCTCAGCCCTAAATCCCGAGGAACAAAATCCAGTGGCTTGTGTTAACCCAGGGAAATAAATAACTTATGTCTGAGTGCAAAGGTGGGGCTTAATCAATTTGCAAAGATGGTGTTTTGTTCCATAAACTCACATGCGTCAGATAAAGAGCGGGGGCTGTATGTCTCCAATCTGTTAAACTTGGTTAGTGTTAACTTATGTAAATCTTTGTTGTCGTTATTGTAACATGATGTGCAACACAGACTATTTGGTAATACTATGATTCAGTGTTTTGTTTGAATCTAGGACATGAATAAATATTAATAATAGTGTAGTGGTTAAGATGCTGGCCTAGAAACCAGGAGTCGGTGAGCTCTAGTCCTGCCTTAGGCATGAAAGCTTGGCTGAGTGACTTTGGGCCAATCACCAGGAGTCGGTGAGTTCTAGTCCTGCCTTAGGCATGAAAGCTACTGGGTGACTTTGGGCTGGCTGGGGAATTCTGGGAGTTGAAGTCCACAGATCTTCATGCCGGCTGGGGAATTCTGGGAGTTGAAGTCCGCAGATCTTCATGCCGGCTGGGGAATTCTGGGAGTTGAAGTCCGCAGATCTTCATGCCGGCTGGGGAATTCTGGGAGTTGAAGTCCGCAGATCTTCATGCCGGCTGGGGAATTCTGGGAGTTGAAGTCCGCAGATCTTCATGCCGGCTGGGGAATTCTGGGAGTTGAAGTCCGCAGATCTTCATGCCAGCTGGGGAATTCTGGGAGTTGAAGTCCATAGATTTCATGCCGGCTGGGGAATTCTGGGAGTTGAAGTCCACAGATCTTCATGCCGGCTGGGGAATTCTGGGAGTTGAAGTCCACCTCTGAAACCCAGGCAGTGGCTAAAGTGCCCATTCGCTTTCTTCTCATGCCAGTGGCATTCCGTTCAGAAATCAGATTTAATTGCTGCTCTTGTGCCAGCAGCCATCATCCACCGCTGGCCGTTTGAGGTCCAGAGCAGCTGCAAAACCATCAGGTGGAGTAACCTCACCTTGCCTGGCGGCACAACCACACCTGAGCCAGCCATGTCCCTTCCGTTCTGCATGCTCACTTGCAATTTGCAATCTTAATAGCCGAGACCCAGGTGATATTTGCAGACAAGGAACTGGCAGGGCCCACCAGGTCCAGGTTCAGACAAGGGACCACAGAGTAAATCCTTAGGAAAGGGTCGATGTCTATGGAGAGTCTCAGTCATCCAGGTGTCCCAAAGGTGCTTTTTTTCAAGAGGCGACTGGACTTTTTGGTTTTTCTTTGAAGACATTTCACTTCTCAACCAAGAAGCTTCTTCAGCTCTGACAGATTGGTGGGGAATGGAAGGATTTATACTCCTTGCAGAAAGCTGGTCACTTGCATCCTTTTAGAGGGTCGTTGAGGCCACCTGGAAGTTTATCTGTGTCCTGAGAATCACCTGAGTGGTGCAAATGGATGTGGAGCTTTCTTGGAACTGCTGAAAGGACCGTGTTGTAGACTGGAGATAGATGATGTTGTATCCCTCTCCCTCTGTTGAGAGAGGGCTGTTCAATTTGGACACGGATGGCCTCTTTGACCCCTCTTCCAAACCAGCAGTCTTCTCTGTCCAAAATGTGGACTTTGCTGTCTTCCAAAGAGTGGCCTTTGTCTTCTAAATGAAGATGGATGACTGAATCTAGTCGTATGTAGTCCTAGTTTGTTTGTTTGTTTGTTTATTTATTTATTTATTTATTTATTTATTTATTCAAATTTCTATACCGCCCTTCTCCTTTCGGACTCAGGGCGGTGAACAGCCAGATAAAAAACATCTATACAAACATCACAGTTAAAAAATAAAGTTAAAATAATTTATAAATTTGGCCCATAATTTAAAACTTGTCAATTAAAATCAATATTAAAATTTTAAAACTAACCCTAAAATCAAGACAGACCGGCTAACTGAAAAAAAAAAGTTTTTAGGGCCTCCTATGTTGTGTCATGCATTTGTGAAGTGGCTGTTTTGTTTCCCCAATGTACAGATCTGCACATTTCATTTTTCATTTCATTTATTTAAATTTTTATACCGCCCCTCTCCCAAAGGACTCGGGGCGGTGAACAGCCAGGATTAAAAAACATACAATATAAACATTAAAATACCTTAAACATAATTAAATCTATATTGGCTTCCCCCAATTTAAAACCCCTTACCCATAAAATTAACCAATTAAAAATTTTAAGCCAGCCCAGCTTGCTGAAATAAAAAAATCTTCAGAGCCCGGCGAAAGGTACATGGGTTACTGCATTGTACTGCATATACCAGGTTGCTCAGTACATGTTTTGGGACCAATTTATTTGAAGGACCATCTTTTCTCAGTCACATCTATTGGACTGTGGATTGTTCAATTTGGACACAGGTGGCCTCTTTGACCCTCTTTCAAATCAGCGGTCCTCTCTGTCCAAAATGTGGACTTTGCTATCTTCAAAAAGGTGGCCTTTCTGATATTTGATGTTAATCTCTCTGGGTGTTGATAGCTGGCCAGGTATGTAGGTGTTGTTTTTCTCTACGTGCCCGTTGATGGCTGATTTTCTTGAGTGCCAGGCATCCAGCTATCCTCTATGCCGGGAGTCTGCAACCTTAAACACTCAAAGAGCCATTTGGACCCGTTTCCCACAGAAAAGAAAACACCGGGAGCCACAAAAAACTTCCTGTGCCTATTTCTTGAGCGGCCACAAAACTAGCATATGTGTTCTGCCCCAGCTCCCAATTTCCGAGGATATTGACACACATCAACGGTCCTTATCAAATTTATTAAGTAACAAGAATAAACAAGACCGGCAAAGGTTGGCAACCAGCCCAGAAAACAAGATATGATAAACCAAAATACTCTGATAATAATACAACTTGTTTCCAGCAAGAACGCACTACCTGTGTGTGACTTAAATAGGCTAAGGGAGTGGCCAATTATCCTCAAGCCCTACTCTCGAGGAGACCTCCTCCTCCTGAGTAGCCACTCCTGCCTTTTGGCAGCCCTGCGTGCCCGAGCATTGAGGAGAGGCTCCTCCACTTCGCTCTCTCCACTGGAAAGAGCCTCTGGAGGTTCTGAAGGCCCAGGCTGAGTCTCTGCCTCTGGCACTGTTATGTCCTTATAAGGACATCCGCCCGGATTGGCTGCCAGCCACCGGGCGGGAAAGTTTGAATCCCTGTCAGGGGGCGGTGCGTCTGCCGGAGCGAATATAAGGAGAGCTCCGGCAGCGCACGGCAGTCTTGCTACTGTTGCTGTTTAATAAAGTTACTCATGTAACGAGCTGGTCACGTCTTCATTCCTGCGCCGATCCAACACTGGCGACGAAGGACTAGAGAGAAGAAACGAACCTTGTGGCACTAAGCCAACAAGACCAAGACTCCGGCACCTGGAACCACAGTAGGCACTTCCAAAGGCATGGCATCCGCTGAAGTCATTTTGCCAGCCCTTGCTCCTTTCCGCCCAGGGAAGGACAAGTGGAAATCCTACGTGGTCAAATTTCGGCAATACCTGAGAGGCAACAACATCAGGGACGCCGACGATGACCGGAAGAAGGGCATCTTCCTGGCCAACTGCGGCTCCGAAGTCCTCGACATGGCAATCGATCTCGTAGCACCACGAGACATCGAGGAAGTGCCATGGGCAGACCTGCTGCAGATCCTGGAAGACCACTATGCCCCAACGGGAACACCAGTGGCGAACCGTTTCACCTTCCACCAGAGGGATCAGAAGGAAGGTGAGACCATCAAAGAATTCGTGGCCGCCCTACGCCAGATCGCAGCCAGCTGTGAGTTTGACCACGTGGACAACGCCATCGCTGACCGCGTGGTTTTCGGCATGAGGGACAGGGGCCTCCAAAAGAAATTCCTGAGCAGAAAGAAGCTCGTGCTCAAGGATGTGGTGGAGGAAGCCACCGCATCCGAAATCTCAGAGAAAGCAGCCACCGCAGTAAGCAGAGCAAAAGGAATCCACAAGATTCGCTCCACAGCACAATCGTCAACAGAGGATTCCACAGCTGGATCCGAATCGGAGGGAGAATCCACCGTCCACAAGGTATCCAGACCCCCAAGGCGGGAAACTGCCCAACGGAACTACAAGGGGGAGCGCTGCGCCAGCTGCAGAGGGGACCATGCCAGAGCAACCTGCAAGTGGAGAGATGCGATCTGCCGACGCTGCAACAGAAGGGGTCACATCGCCGAAGCTTGCAGAGCTGAGGAACCAGCCCCAGAGCCCTCCAGCCACCGTCCCCGCGAGAATCGGAAGGATTACCAGAGGTCATCCAAACGGTCCTCTGGCCCTTCCAGACGCAGAGACGACGAATTTCCCCGGAGCGGAGCGGTCCACCAGGCGACCATCGCTCACACGACATCAGACAATGCCACCAAGTTCCACGTGACCATCCACGTGGAGGGAGCACCCTGCAAAATGGAGGTAGACTCGGGCTCGGTCTACTCCATCATGGACTGGCAGCAGTTGAAGCGCCTGCAACCCAGCATCACCAAGCGAGAGCTGAAGCCACTACACTCCAAGCTCGTCGACTTTGGGGGAAACCCCATCGGAGTGTTGGGAAGAGCCAACATCCGAGTCACCTACAAGCAGTTCGAAGGCAAGCTCCCCATCACCGTCGTAAAGGACAGCCGTCCGAACCTGCTAGGAGTGGAGTGGTTCAAGCCGCTGGGGCTTTCAATCGAAGGCATCAACCAAATTGGCAGGGACAAACTCGACAACCTCATCGAAGAGTTCAAGGAAGTCTTCGATGGTAAGCTGGGGAAATTTGTGGGGAGGCCAATCTCTTTCAATCTGGATAAGGGAGTCACCCCAATTAGGCTCAAGCCCCGCCGAGTTCCCTTCGCCCTGCGGCCGAAAGTAGACGAACAGCTGGATAAGCTGATCGCCCAGGGCGTCCTGGAACCGATCGATCATGCCTCATGGGAGACCCCCATTGTGACCCCACTGAAGCATGATGGGTCTGTGCGCATCTGCGCCGACTACCGTTGTACCATCAATAAGGCGTTGGCACAGAGCGCATACCCAGTCCCAGTGGTGCAACACCTGCTGCATTCCCTGGGATCTGGCTCAATATTCGCGAAACTGGACCTGGCCCAGGCTTACCAGCAATTGCCAGTGGATGAAAAAACGGCGGAGGCACAAACAATTGTCACGCACAGGGGGGCATTCAAATGCAACCGCCTCCAATTTGGAGTCAGCGCTGCCCCCAGCATCTTCCAATCCATGATGGAACGCCTGCTCCAAGGCGTTCCAGGGGTGGTGCCTTACTTCGACGATGTGCTCATCTCCGGGGACTCAAGAGCCCAACTCCTTGAAAGGCTCAGGCTTGTCCTGCAGCGGTTCAAGGCCAAGGGTTTGAGAGTCAGGCGGGACAAGTGCATCATAGGAGTACAGGAAGTCGAGTTCCTGGGCTATCTCATTGATAGCACGGGCATCCACCCCACCAAATCAAAAGTGGAAGCAATCCATGAAGCTCCAAGCCCAAAAAACAAAACGGAGCTTCAGGCATTCCTTGGGTTGCTCAACTTCTATGCAATCTTTCTAAAACAGAAAGCCACAGTTGCTGAGCCACTTCACCGCCTGCTGGGGAAATCGGCGCCCTGGAAGTGGGGCCAGGAAGAGGAAGCAGCGTTCCGGGCCATCAAAGGACTATTGACGTCCAAAAGCGTCCTCATCCAGTACAGCGAGACGCTCCCCATCAAGCTGACCTGTGATGCGTCGCCCTACGGGGTGGGGGCAGTCCTCAGCCACAAACTGCCCAACGGCACCGAAGCCCCAATCGCATATTTCTCGAAGACCATGTCCGGAGCAGAACGGAACTACAGTCAGCTGGACAAAGAAGCCCTGGCCATCGTGGCAGGAGTGAAGCGCTTCCACGAATATCTCTATGGAAGACGCTTCACCATAGTCACCGATCACAAGCCACTCCTGGGACTCCTCGCAGGCGACCAACCCACCCCGACTTTCATGTCCCTGCGGATGACGAGATGGGCCATTTTCCTGGCCGGCTACTCCTATAGGCTCGTGCACCAGCCAGGCACAGCCATAGGAAACGCCGACGCACTCAGTAGATGCCCATCGAAGAACCCGGTGGAAGACCCAGCCCCCACGCTCCATCTATTCCACATAGATGATGACGCCAGCTGTCCAGTCTCCTCCGCAGATGTGGCCGCACACACAGAGAGAGACCCCACCCTCCGCCAAGTAAGGTCCTGGATCCTCAGGGGGTGGCCATCGAAACAGACGGAAGAGAGGTTCAGCCCGTTCACCAGGAAACAGACGGAGCTGTCCACCATAAAGGGCTGTCTGCTATGGGGAGACAGGGTGCTGATCCCAAGCACTCTGCAACGGCGGACGCTAGAGACACTGCACAACGGGCACCCGGGCATCGTACGCATGAAGGCCCTGGCACGGAGTTACGTCTGGTGGCCCTCACTGGACAGAGACATCGAACAATGGGTCTCCAGATGTGACCCATGCCAAGAAGTCCGCCCCGCGCCACCGCAGTCCGAAGTCACAAACTGGGAGACCCCCAGCAACCCCTGGTCGAGGGTCCACATCGACTTCGCGGGCCCGATGCAGGGGCGACACCTCCTCATCGTCGTAGATGCCTTCTCCAAGTGGCTCGAGGTGATACCCATGGCATCTACCACAACAGAAGCGACGATCCGAGCCCTGCGCCGCCTGTTTGCCACACACGGACTACCGGACGTGCTGGTCTCGGACAACGGCCCCCAGCTCACATCCCTGGCCATGGAGTCCTTCCTGGCAGGACTGGGCATCCGCCATGCCCTCTCCGCTCCGTACAGGCCGGCCGGAAACGGACAAGCGGAACGGATGGTCCGGCTCACAAAGGAAGCCCTCACCAAGATGGGCCCGGGAGACTGGCAAGAACGCATAGACAATTTCCTCCTCACCCAGCACATCACGCCGCATGCCACCACCCACAAGAGCCCGGCCGAACTCCTCATGGGCAGAAGGTTGAGGTCACCCTTGGACCGGCTGCACCCCCAATACAGCCCGGAAGTGACCGCAACCGCCAGCCGGCCACTTCGCGCTTTCAGCAAAGGAGATTCAGTTTTCGCGCTGAATTTCAACGGCCCTCCTAAGTGGCTGAAAGGAAAGATTGCCAGCACAACCGGCCCCAAATCCTACACCGTCGAGTTGGAAGATGGACAGGTCGTGAGACGTCACATCGACCAACTCCGGAAAAGGTGGGGGGGAGCAAACGAAAACCAGCCTGACGAGGGAGGCTTACAACACCCAGACAGGGTAGGCCTACAACACCCCAGCGAGGTAGACCTACCATACCCAGACGAGGTAGGCCTACCACACCCCTACGAGGCAGAGCAACGTCATTCCGACGAGGTCGGCCCAGCACACTACCAGGCACTGTCACGCCGGCAGTGCAGTGAGGTAGACCGGGGCCAACCGCACGGGGGATGGCAACACCAACCCGGCCAGGTGGGCACCCGGCACAACAGACCCAGGGACCTCCGACCCAGCCCGCAGGTAGACCGGGACCTGCCCAGAAGGGAAGCATCGCACCCTACCAGTGAAGGCAACCCACGGCAGCCCTACCAGGGAAACCTCAACGCAAGGCGAGTAGACCGGGGACCATCGCAGATGGGCACACCACAGCATATGGGCGAGGGTGGCACACGACTCCCCGGCGAGAGGGACCCCCACCCAACACAAGAAACAACCCGGCAACAACAACAACCCAACCCAGACGACCCCAACCACCAACGGGCGGTAGACCAGGGACTAGGGGAAAGGGAAAGCCGACAACAACCCGGCCAGGGAGGCCTGCGCCACCCCGGCAGGGGAGACCTCCACCGACCCGAGGAGGTATCCCCACAACGACACCCCGACCAGGTCGACCATCACCAACCCGACGGGGAAGGCCAACGCCTGCCGGGCCAGGGAGACCTGCGCCAACCCTGCAAGGTCGGACACCGCTACCCGAGCCAACACCACCCACAGCGGGCAGACCGGACCCAAGGGCACCGGCCCGAACCACCCTCCAGACCACAGCGGGCCGGGCCGCAGCAGAACCACAGCCACCGGGAGACCGAGGAGGAGCAAGTGACAGCCGGGGTCTTACCGAGACTCAGACGCTCTTCCCGGGTCGGAACCGAACAGCACCGCCAAGGCGAAAGATCCACAGGCCAGGAGGAAGACCACCAGAACCAGCCATCCAAGGTTTGCGGTCCGGCCGGAGGCGCTGAGGGTGACCCCGCACACTCGCCAGCCGAACCGAGCCCGGTTCCGGGGAAGGATCCAGGAGCCACAGGAACCCCGGCCGTCCAGGGCGGGCACACGGGAGAAATGAGACTGCGCAGGTCAAGTAGGGTGCCTAGGCGTCCTACGTACCTGCAGGACTACGTCACGTTTATTGATGAACACTGAACGTTTTTTTCTTGGGACTGGGGGGGAGGAGTGTTATGTCCTTATAAGGACATCCGCCCGGATTGGCTGCCAGCCACCGGGCGGGAAAGTTTGAATCCCTGTCAGGGGGCGGTGCGTCTGCCGGAGCGAATATAAGGAGAGCTCCGGCAGCGCACGGCAGTCTTGCTACTGTTGCTGTTTAATAAAGTTACTCATGTAACGAGCTGGTCACGTCTTCATTCCTGCGCCGATCTAACAGGCACCACATCCTCTTCAGCCTCCTCGCTGTCCGACACGAGCGCTGGTTGTGCAAGCTGCTGGCGTGACACCATACCAGCCTCCTCTTCATCGGGATCAGCCACGATCCGCGCAGGCCGCTGGCGGGCCACAACAATATGTAGCTGAATTAAACGTTCTGTTTTCTTCTAAAACTTTTCTTTTCTTGGATTTATCCATGGTTGGCCTACCAGGGGTTGAAAAGCTCAATAAATCGCGTGCCAGCGAATCTCTCATATTGGCAGTTGTGATGCATATTTTGAGTGACAGGGAGCCACAGCAGAGGGGTTAAAGAGCCACACGTGGCTCCAGCTGCACATTGCTGACCCCTGCTCTATGCAAAGGTGGGGAAGGAGAACTATGGCCCCTTTTATGACCTATGTATTTCCATTCAGGAATTCTGGAAGTATCTAGCCCCTGCGAGATTAGCGAGGATGTATGCAAATCTCAATCCAACCTGTTGGAAATGCAAGCAAGGACAGGGAACCTTCTTCCATGTCTGGTGGCTTTGCCCAAAAATTAAGAAATTTTGGATAAAAATAAAAATTTGGATTTCAGAAATAATTGCGGAGGATATTGAGTTAGAACCAGAATTTTTTTTGTTAGGACTGCTCAAACAAAACATTAGAAAGGAAAAAAAGTACCTAATATTACATATAATTACGGCAGCTAGATTTTATTTATTTATTTATTTATTTATTTATTTATTTATTTATTTATTTATTTATTTATTTATTTATTTATTTATTGAATTTGTATACTGCCCTACTCCCGAAGGACTCAGGGCGGTGAACAGCCATAGAATAAAACATATAAATACAAAATTTAAAATAGAAATAAAAAATAAAAAAATCAAATTAAAAAAAAAAAGATTAGCCCTAGCACAAGTCTGGAAAACAGATCAATTGCCAACAGAGCAGCAAATAATTCAAAAAAATTTACACATGTGCAGAAATGGATAGATTAACATTGAAATTGAAAGATAAGGAAGACTCTCAGTATTTTAAGATATGGGACAGCTGGTATGAGTGGATAAACCAATGGAAAAGAAGGTAAAGTCAAAATTTAGTAAGAAATTAAAAGTAATAATTATACACCGTCATTAAGGGGAAAAAAAGGGAAAATAAGTTTTTGTATATATGTGTACTTACATACATTATATATACTTTATATATATTGTTTGTTGATATTGTTGACTGTATTTTAAGGTTGTGAATGTTTTATACAATTTTTTTTTTAATCTAATAAAGTTTGTTTTTAAAACCGGAAAAAAAGGGAATTCTGGGAGTTGAAGTCCACAAGTCATAAAAGGGACACAGTACCCTACCCTTGCTCTACTGTTTTTGGACTTAGTTTTGTCTAGGATGAGCACTGTTTCTCACTTAATGTTTTTTTTTTTAATTTGATTTATATGCCGCCCTTCTCCGGAGACTCAGGGCGGCTTACAATGCGTTAAGCAATAGCCTTCATACTTTTGTATATTTATACAAAGTCAGCTTATTGCCCCCACAAACTGGGTCCTCATTTCTCCTACCTTAGAAAGGATGGAAGGCTGAGTCAACCTTGAGCCTGGGGAGATTCGAACTTGCAATAATTGCAGACAGCTGGTGTTAATGACAGGGTGCACCAAACCACTGTACTATCAAGGCTCTTTTGTTGTTCCCCTCCAAGCACTCATGCGCCTCTAAAGAGCCCAGGGCAGAACCTCAGCCATAGATGGGGTCAATACGAACATTAAATCAGAGACAAGCACGCCGGGACTGCGATCATGGCAGACAGTGGGCTGTCACGACTTAATTGATTGCCAAAACAACTTCTAGATTATGCCGCACGAGGCCATGAATAGGAGCCAATGTTTCACTAGCCGACCATCAGATGCATTGTCAAACGGGCCACAAAAAGCCAAAAGTCATTTCATCAACAAAAGAAGTTTCGTTCATCAGAAAAGCTGCCGAGCCTGTTGCTGCTGGAAGGTCTACGATCCAGAATTCAGCCATAAAGAAATCATAGCATTGCAGAATTGCAATCCTCAAGAATGTGTTTTCTCAAGCTTGGAGATTGTAAGATGGGCAAACATCAAGTCCCAGAATCCCCCATCCAGCATCGATGGACATCAACTCCCAGAATCCCCCATCCAGCATTGATGGACATCAACTCCCAGAATCCCCCATCCAGCATCGATGGACATCAACTCCCAGAATCCCCCATCCAGCATCGATGGACATCAACTCCCAGAATCCCCCATCCAGCATCGATGGACATCAACTCCCAGAATCCCCCATCCAGCATCGATGGACATCAACTCCCAGAATCCCCTATCCAGCACGAAGAGCAACAAAGATGATTAGGGGACTGGAGGATAAATCAACCGAAGGATGTTGCAGGAACTGGGTATGCCTAGTTTAGTGAAAAGAAGGACTAGGGGTGACATGATAGCAGCCTTCCAATATTTGAGGGGCTGCCACAAAGAAGAGGGAGTCCAGCTATTCTCCAAAGCACCTGAAGGCAAGACAAGAAACAATGGATGGAAACTAATCAAGGAGGGAAGCAACCTGGAGCTAAGCAGAAATTTCCCAACAGTGAGGACAATTAATCAGTGGAACAACTTGCCACCAGAAGTTGTGGTAGCTTCATTACTGGAGGTTTTTAAGAAGGGATTGGATAACTATTTGTCTGAAATGGTGAAGGGCCGTGATGGCGAACCTATGGCACGTGTGCCACAGGTGGCACGCGGAGCCATGTTGCCTGGCACGCCAGCTCAGTTCTCAGCCTCTCTGGGAGTCTCTGGAGGCTGGGGACAGCAAAAAAGTCACTTCCTGTCCAACCGAAACTTAGAAAACGGGCTGTTTTGGGCCTCCGGAGAGCCTCTGAGGAGTGGGGAAGGCTGTTTTTGCCCTCCCCAGATGCATAGAGAGGATCTGGAGCCAGGTGAGAAAGAAAAACGGGCCTACTGGGCCATCGCGTGCCAGGAGTGGGGGGAGGGGGGTCATGTGCGCAGGGGCGGGGCGCATAGAATTATGGGTGTGGGCACCCCCGCCCGCCCCCACTTCCTGGCACGCGATTGCAAAAAGGTTAGCCATCACTGGTGTAGGGTCTCCTGCCTAAGCAGTAGGTTGGACTAGAAGATCTTCAAGGTCCCTCCCAACTCTGTCATTCTGTTTGTTTGTTTGTTTGTTTGTTTGTTTGCTTGTTTGCTTGCTTGCTTGTTTTAATACTAATGAGAAATTTGGCTTCCTTTTTGCTGATTCTGGGGAAGGTTTGCTACGGCTTGGCATTTGTCTGATCTCTTCCGAAAGCTTTCGCTTCATCGACCGCACCACAGCCGTCACTTTGACAAAAAGCCCTTCCCAAGGAAGTCAGGTGTAGCTTTCTCACTGGGGAGGACCCAGAAGTGGTTTCTGATGGGTCCCAGGACACCAGCAACAGGCCAGGCGAACAGATGGTGGCAATCTGTGGCGGGGGGTGGGCGGGTGGGGGCAAAGACATTTGCAAGCAAACTGGTGTTTCGGTCACATGTGCATCATACGATGTGGGGCAACGGTGAAAGATTTTTGCTCTCGGGAAAAATGCTTTCCATGAGCCTGTAACTACGTTTATTGATCAAATGTTTCTTTTTATTTATTACGTATCGCTCAAAAAAAGAACAAAAGAACAGAAAAAAGGAAATGAAAGACAAAGAAAATTATGATGGCAACCGACGGCAAAACTGCGCCTAAAAAGTGCTTTTAAGAAGTGAAAAGAATACAATAGAGGGGGGGGAAAGAAATTAATATATATCAGTATAGTAATTAATGGTTACAATTCTCTCTATATAATTATTTAACAGAAACATTATACTATATATCTATATATCATCTATATCTATCTGTCTCTCATCTATCTATCTATCTATCTATCTAATCTCTATCTATTATCTATCTATCAATATCTGTCTATTTACCTATCTACCTATCTATCTCTATCTATTTATCTATCTATCTATCTATCATCTATCAATCTATCAATATCTGTCTGTCTGTCTATTCTATCTTTCTATCTATCTTTCTAACTATCATCTATCTATCTATCATCTATCTAATCTATCTCTGTATATCTATCTCTATCTATCTCTATCATCTATCTATCTATCTATCTATCTATCTATCTATCTATCTATTTAATCTCTCTCTATTATCTATCAATGTCTGTCTATCTACCTACCTACCTATTTATATCTATCTATCTATCTATCTATCTATCTATCTATCTCTCTCTCTCTCTCTCTCTCTCTCTCTATCTATCTATCTATCTATTATCTATCAATCTATCAATATCTGTCTGTCTGTCTATTCCATCTATCTATCATCTATCTATCTATCTACCTATCTATCTCTATCTATTTATCTATCTATCTATCTATCATCTATCAATCTATCAATATCTGTCTGTGTCTATTCTATCTTTCTATCTATCTTTCTAACTATCATCTATCTATCATCTATCTAATCTATCTCTGTATATCTATCTCTATCTATCTGTATCATCTATCTATCTATCTATCTATCTATCTATCTATTTAATCTCTCTCTATTATCTATCAATGTCTGTCTATCTACCTACCTACCTATTTATATCTATCTATCTATCTATCTATCTATCTATCTATCTATCTCTCTATCTCTCTCTCTATCTATCTATCTATTATCTATCAATCTATCAATATCTGTCTGTCTGTCTATTCCATCTATCTATCATCTATCTATCTATCTATCTATCTATCTATCTATCTTTCTAATCTATCTATCTCTGATCTATCTAACTGTATCTCTGTATCTCTGTATCTCTGTATCTCTGTATCTCTGTATCTATCTATCTATCTATCTATCTATCTATCTATCTATCTATCTATCTATCTCTATCCATCCATCCATCCACTCTGTATACGTAAACCCAAATCCTGCAGCCATTCTTTGTATGTTTTAGTCTCCAGGCCTTTGATCATCTTAACTGCTCTTCTCTGAACTTTTTCCAAAGTCTCAACATCTTTTTTTAAAGTGTGGTGATCAAAATTGGTTGTAATATTCCAGGCGGGGTCTTCCTATAGAGTTTTATAAAGCGGTGCTAATACCTTCACATGATCTTGATTCTACACCTCTGTTTATTAGCTTTTTTTGGCAGCTAGATGACCTCTGAGGTCCCTTCCATCCCGAGGATCCTATGATTCTTTTTGGGTTTCCCCATTCGGGGCCCAGCTCAGCCCCATTTCTTGCAAGGGCTTCCTTCGTGGCAGGCCCGAAACAGTCACCTCTCCCCGCACGGCTTAAGATCAAGCCAGCAGATGCATCACAAGTAATAAAGATCATTGTTTGGACTTACATAATAATGTCTTATGAAAGATGGCTTCCTAAATTTGGAAACTGGAGACGGATCATAATCAGAGAAGGTCTGTTCTCGTTCAGACAGGCTGTCCCTGGAGAGACCCCCGAGATGCACCTGGGAAGCCGAGCCGAGCGCATGGCCGTGATTGGAATTGCAATTCTGGCAGAGAAGTTATTATTTTTTCTCTATTTTTTCTCTCTATTTTATTCTCTCTCTCTCTTTTTAATTTTCTCTTTCTTTCTTTGCAGCTCAAGTGGTGTGACATGGGGGCGTGTACAGAAAAAGACTTCCCCATAATTAATTAATAACAATCATTTATTACCATAATAATTATTACTATTACGTGGAAGAATTGTAATACCTGTAGTCCCCCCACTTATGACCAGTCCTTGCTTTACGTCCAATGGCTTAGCGACAGTTCAAACTTACTATTGACCCTAAAAAAGATGTTTAGGAAATGGATTCCAAGTTCCATCATCCTCCCCCCTCCTGTGGTCACGTGACCACATTTTGGGCAACTTCTGTTTTCCAGCAAAAAAAGTGACCCACAGAGAACAATGCGTTCGCTTAACGACTGCCAGATTCACTTTACAACTGCTGCGTCCGCTTAACGACTACAACAAAAGAAGGTCCTAAGGCTGTACTACCAAGGCTAAAGAGCCTTGATAGTACAGTGGTCTAAAGCACCCTGTTATTAAGACCAGCTGCCTGCAATTACTGCAGGTTCGAATCTCGCCAAGGCTCAAGGTTGACTCAGCCTTCCATCCTTTCTAAGGTAGGTAAATTGAGGACCCAGTTTGTGGGGGCAATAAGCTGACTTTGTATAAATATACAAAAAGATGAAGGCTATTGCTTAACGCATTGTAAGCCGCCCTGAGTCTCCGGAGAAGGGCGGCATATAAATCAAATTAAAAAAAAAAAAAATCAAGCGTGGTTACATGGTGAGCCAGTTTACAACCGTCACAATTTATGACTAAAATGAGTTCGCTTGACAACGGGCACAAGAAAGGTCATGAAACCAAGCACAGCCCTGCCTTCTCCCCCATCACAACTTATGACTGAAATTGCAGACATGTGACCACAACTGAACCCCAAAATTTCCAATGCTAAGCGAGGCAGTCATTAAGTGAATTAAGCGCGCAGCCCGGTTGCGAACCGGTAGTAAAGGTAAATAGAACCCATCCCTGGAATGGGGATTTTGCAGTATCCTTCCCCCAGGAGGGGGGATGGAATGGGGATTTTGCAGTATCCTTCCCTCAAGAGTGGGGAGAGAATGGGGATTTTGCAGTACCCTTCCCCCAGGAGTGGGAAGGGAATGGGGATTTTGCAGTACTCTTCCCCCAGGAATGGGGATTTTGCAGTACCCTTCCCCCAGGAGTGGGGAGGGAATGGGGATTTTGCAGTACCCTGCCCCCTGGAGTGGGGAGGGAATGGGGATTTTGCAGTATCCTTCCCCCAGGAGTGGGGAGGGAATGGAGATTTTGCAGTATCCTTCCCCCAAGAGTGGGGAGGGAATGGGGATTTTGCAGTACCCTTCCCCCAGGAATGAGGATTTTGCAGTACCCTTCCCCCAGGAGTGGGGAGGGAATGGGGATTTTGCAGTACCCTTCCCCTAGGAGTGGGAAGGGAATGGGGATTTTGCAGTACCCTTCCCCCAGGAGTGGGGAGGGAATGGGGATTTTGCAGTACCCTTCCCCCAGGAGTGGGGAGGGAATGGGGATTTTGCAGTACCCTTCCCCCAGGAGTGGGGAGGGAATGGGGATTTTGCAGTACCCTTCCCCCAGGAATGAGGATTTTGCAGTACCCTTCCCCCAGGAGTGGGGAGGGAATGGGGATTTTGCAGTATCCTTCCCCTGCCATGCCCACCAAGCCACGCCCACAGAACCAGTAGTAAAAAAAATTGAATTTTACCACTGGACGTAAGTCACTTCTTTCGGTGCTGTTGCGCCTTCGAACGGTCGCTTAACAAACTCTGGTACGTCGAGGGTTACCTGTATGTCAAAAGTCACCCACGTGGTTAGTCTGTGAGGTGATTGGTTTAATGGTGTAAAAAAAAACCATGGTTAAATGTGCATTGCACACCCAAGGGAGAAGAGGATGGAAAAGAATCCATTAGCTATTGGGGGAGAAAAAAAAATGTCCTTATTGCTATATAACCACACGCATTTGCAACGGAATTGCTCCTTCCGGAGCCCTGTAAACACACAGTATAAATAATAAATGCACACAGACATAGGAAGAGGATGAAAAGCAGAGCAAACAATCTGAGCACACACAGTCTTTAAAAAAAAAAAAAATACACATATGCTTCCTGTAAAAATAAATAAAGAATAATAATAAGGATGTGAGCGGTTGGAAAAATAATTCAGAAGTGCTTTGGGTCTCTCCGGAGCGGAGCGCCTGTCTGCCATTCATTTAAAGTCGCCACGGAGTAGGCTCAGACTGGAACACGTTAACGCCTGATTGTTGCGTTCACACACAACGTATTTAATCTGGTATTTGCTGAGAGTGGGAAGGGTTAATCAGAATCACAGAGTTGGATGGGAACTTGGAGGTCTTTTAATCCAGGGGTCTTCAACCTTGACAACTTTAAGCCTGGAGGACTTCAACTCCCAGAATTCCCCAGCCAGCTGGCTGGGGAATTCTGGGAGTTGAAGTCTGCCAGGCTTAAAGTTGCCAAGGTTGGAGACCCCTGTTCTAGTCCAACCCGCTGCTCAAACAGCGGACCCTATACCCGTGATGGCGAACCAATGGCATGCATGCCACAGGTGGCATGTGTAACCATGTCAGTGGGCACGTGAGCTCAGCTCTGGCGCAAAACAGGCTGTTTCCTGCCTCCGGAGGGCCTCGGGAGATGGTGGGGAAGCCCGTTTTTTGCTGTCCCCAGCCTCCAGAGCCTCTCTAGGAAGTTGGCAAAAGGGCCATTTTCGGCTTCCGGAGGGCCTCCAGGGGTGGGAAGGCCGTTTTTGCCCCTCCTCCAGACTCCTAGAAAGGCTCTGGAGGTTGGGGACAGCAAAAAACAGGCCTTCCGGTCCCACCAGAAGTTGGCAAACGGGACATTTCTGGCCTCCAGACGGCCTCTGAGGGGGGTGGGGAAGGCCGTTTTCGCCCTCCCCAGACTCCTAGAAAGACTCTGGAGCCAAGTGAGAGAGAAAAACGAGCCTATCATCACATGCCAGGAGCAGGGGGTCGCGGAGGGGGGTCATGTGTGCATGCATGGGGTCAGGGCGCATTGAATTATGGGTGTGGGCATGTGGGCACACGACACCCCCCCCAGCCACCCCTCCTGGCACACGATGGCAAAAAGGTTCACCATCACTGTATAGAGTTTCTTGCCGGAGCAGGGGGTTGGACTAGAAGACCTCCAAGGTCCCTTCCAGCTGAGTTTTCCTATTCTATTCTATTCTATTCTATTCTATTCTATTCTATTCTATTCTATTCTATTCTATTCTATTCTATTCTATTCTATTCCATCCCATCCCATCCCATCCCATCCCATCCCATCCCACTGTCTCCCCGGTCCTTATTTTCATTAAACTAGACATACTCAATTCCTGCACCCGTTCTTCGTGTGTTTTAGCCTCCAGAATCCTGATCGTCTTCGTTGCTCTTCACTGCACTCTTTCCAGAGTGTCAACATCATTTTTTTCTATCGTGGCGACCAGAATTGGACACAGTATTCCAAGGGTGGCCTTGTCAAAGCAGTATAAAACTGTACTCACACTTCACATGATTTTGATTCTATCTGTCCGTTGATGCAGTCTAGGACTGCAATGGGTTTTAACCAGTGGAACGACTTGCCACCAGGAGTTGCGGCTGCTCCATCACTAGAGATCTTCAAGAAAAGATTGGGCGACCATTTGTCCAGGATGGTATAAGGACTTCTGCCTTGAGCCGAGGGTTGAAGATCTCCAAGTTCCTTTTCAGCCCTAGGATTTTATGATTCTATGAATTCATCCATTGCTTTGATTTCAGGATCGATTAAACCATAAACGGAGCCAACAGGCTACATTTCTGCAATACACCAACCAGCTGTGATTCAATTCAGCCAAGCTTCGCAAATTGCCTCTTTTATTTATTTAATCTTGCTTTTGAAATAATAACAAAGAAAAAGGACAAAAGGAGGAAAATACAACGATAATAGTATTTATTATACTATTGTATTTATTGTAGCATTTATTATACGATGGAGATGCACCCGTTGCCAAAAAAAGAATTAAAAAGGATACTGGAAAAAAAAATGCTTTTATCAAAAACGTGAAAGAAAATACAACAAAGAAAAGAAAAGCACAATAGGGTATGTAATTATAACAAGGAGGACAGATAGTTCTCAACTTACAGCCATTCGTTTAGTGACCATTCAAAGTCACAATGGCACTGAAAAAAAGTGCCTTAGGGCGTTTCTTTCACACTTACCATCCATCCTGACTGGAGAATTCTGGGAGTTGAAGTCCGAAAGCAGCTAAAGTTGGACAGCCCTGGGATAGAGTCTCTTGCTTGGACTAGAAAACCTCCAAGGTCCCTTCCAATTAATTCTGTTAATTCTGTATTTATTCTGTATCCGTTTCCAGCTTTATCTAATCACCTGCAACGTCACCTTGACAGATTAACAAGGAAGGGACCTTGTAGGTCATCTAGTCCAACCCTCCACTCAAACAGGAGACCCTACACCATTTCTGACAGATGGCAGTCCAGTCTCTTCTTGGAAGCCTCCAGGGATGAAGCTCCCACAACTTCTGAAGGCAACTTCTGTTCCATGGGTTGATTGTTCTCACTGTCAGAAAATTCCTCCTTATTTCCAGGTTGAATCTCTCCTTGATCAGTTTCCATCCATTATTCCTTGTCTGGCCTTCAGGTGCCTTGGAAAATAGCTTGAGCCCCTTCCTCCTCTCTGTGGCAGCCCCTCAAATATTGGAAGATGCTCTCCTGTCTCCCCTGGTCCTTCTCTTCACTAGACTAGCCACGCCCAGTTCCTCCAACCGTTCTTCATATGTTTTAGTCTCCAGGCCTGCTTTGATCATCTTGATAGAGTCAGATTAACAGACTTGGAAGGGATCTGGTAGGTCATCTAGTCCAACCCCCCACCCAAGCAGGAGACCCTACACCATTGCTGACAGATGGCTGTCCAGTCTCTTCTTGAAAGTCGCCGGTGATGAAGCTCCCACAACTTCTGAAGGCAACTTCTGTTCCATCAGTTGATTGTTCTCACTGTTACAAAAATTTCTCCTTATTTCTAGGTTGAATCTCTCCTTGTTCAGCTTCCATCCATTGTTCCTTGTCTGGCCTTCAGGTGCTTTGTAGAATAGGTTGACCCCCTCCTCTCAGGGGCAGCCCCTCAAATCTTGGAAGACTGCTCTCCTGTCTCCCCTGGTCCTTCTCTTCACTAGACTAGCCAGGCCCACTTCCTGCAACCACAACCGTTCCTTCTTTTTAATGCGGATATTTCCATGATGAGGGTGAGTCAGCTCTCCAGGAAAAGTTGCCATGTTAATGGGATTTAAATATTTTAGCAGATGCATTGGGAAATCGTCAACAGGAAATGAGAAGGTAGGCCAAAAGCTCTTCAATTCCACGTTGTTAGCTCTGCCAGAACCAGCCTTTGCAGTTCCTTCCACAGAATATTCCACTCCTGGTTTTCTTTCCAACATTAAAATCCAGCAATTGAATTTGGGGAAGAGAGATAAATCTTTTTAGAGGTTATTCTTCTTACCCAAGGACATCAGATCAGCTTGGTAACCTACCCCAAATCGACAGCAACCACTCAGAGAAACCTCCAATGTTGGAGTACCCACAACTTCTGGTGGCAAGTTGTTCCACTGGTTAATTGTCCTCACTGTTAGGAAATTTCTCCTTAGTTCTAAGTTGCTTCTCTCCTTGATTAGTTTCTATCCATTGCTTCTTGTCCTGCCCTCAACTTCTTTGGAGAACAGCTTGACTCCCTCTTCTTTGTGGCAACCTCTGAGATATTGGAACACTGCTATCATGTCTCCCCTAGTCCTTCTTTTCATTAAACTAGACCTACCCAGTTCCTGCAAACGTTCTTCATATGTTTTAGCTTCCAGTCCCCTAATTATCTTTGTTGCTCTTCTCTGCACTCTTTCTAGAGTCTCAACATCTTTTTTACATCGTGGCGACCAAAACTGGATGCAGGATTCCAAGTGTGGCCTTACCAAGGGCTTATAAAGTGGTATTAACCCTTCACGTGATCTTGATTCTATCCCTCTGTTGATGCAGCCCAGAACTGTGTTGGCTTTTTTGGCAGCTGCTGCACACGGCTGGCTCCTATTTAAATGGCTGTCCACTAGGACTCCAAGATCCCTCTCACATTTACTACTATTGAGTAAGGTACATAGACGGTACCTGTGCATTTTGTTTTTCTGGCCTAAATGTAGAACCTGATTTTCTTGTAAGTGTAGATGTAGACATCATAAGTCGCTTTTTTTCAGGATCGTCGTAACTTTGAACAGTTGTCAAAGAAATAGTCCTAAGTCGAGGACTCTCTGTATGTAACCAAGGATGGATCTTTGATCTTGCAGCCACTGCCATTATCTTGACTTGTTTCAGTTCCCCTTTGCCATCCCTGATTCTCAGACTGACAACAACCCCGAACCCTAAAAGACACGATCTAAGCCAGTGTTTCTCAACCTTGGCCGCTGGACGATGTGTGGACTTCAACTCCCAGATGGAAAAGATTGATTTAATTTAGTAAACTAAGGTTTGTACAGACTTTGTGTGTGCTGCGTTCTTTGGGGTCCATAGCTGGGGCAGAACAGCACATCTGGAAAAACCCGAATCTGAAAGGTCTCTGGGTTTTCCCCCTCCCAAAGGAAAGTCCAAGTTCCTGCCCAACACCCACATGTTCATCACATCGTCCAATCCAAGCACCGTCCCAACTGGAGATGCCTCTCAGTTCCAGCCCTCCAGGTGCAGGGCAAGATGTCCTTGACTCTCTGAGAAAGGAATGTTATTATGACTACATATCACCCTGGCTCCATATAATTCCCCCCTCCCAGTTTCCCACAGTACTAAATGTGGCAGGCCTGAAGATCCAACGAAAAAGTTGGCTTCCAGGCCTGACAAACAGTGCAAGATCAGAAGATGTGGAGGGACCACCTGACCTAAGGGTCAGACACAACTCAATGGATAACCTCAGGGGCAGCTGCATCACTTGAGCAGGGGGTTGGACTAGAAGACCTCCGAGGTCCCTTCCATCTCTGTCATTCTGCTGTTGACTAAGAATACTAGGGAAACTGTTGGAATCACCTAAGCTTTGGTTCTAGAAAGCTGACTTAAATTGTCATTACAGTAATCACAATCTTACTAAGGTTGGCAGAAAGTCCAGAAGCAATTTTGCAGAGAATCCAGATGCGAAGGAGAGTGAACTAAAGTTGTTCCCTACAACTTGCTGCAATCGGCGTTCCTTCTTAAATAGGCTAAGGGAGTGGTCAATTAGCACCAAGCCTTACTCTCGAGGAGACTCCTCCGGAGGAGCCACTCCTGCCTTTTGGCAGCTCTGCGCGCCCGTGCATCGAAAAGAGGCTCCTCCTCTTCGTCTTCTTCACTTATGGGAGCTTCTGGAGGTTCTGGAGGCCCTGGCTGAATCCCCGCCTCTGGCACCACATCTTCTCCAGCCTCCTCACTGTCTGACTCGAGTGCCAGCTGCACAGGCTGCTGGCGCAGCACCACACCAGCCTCCTCACTGTCGGAATCGGCTACAATCTGCACAGGCTGCTGACGAGCCACAACATTGGGTCAGGAAACATCTGCATGAAAATAACGAAGATCAAGGACCCCACAGACCTCCTCCTCCTCCTCCTCCTCCTCCTCCTCTTCCTCTTCCTCCTCCTCTCCATCTTCATCATCCTCACCCCCTTATGGCTGAACGTTCTCTCATCGTGGTGCCAAAACGTGTCCTATAAATTGGGACTCCAAACCACCTGAAACACCTGAACAACTGAAACTCCTCATGACCCCAGAGCCTCTCTGAAGGGCCTCTCCAGAAGGCACAAAGCACAACGTTTTAGGGTGCCACAACAAATCACGAAGGCCATCCATCCCTGTCTCTAGCTAGCTGCTCGTTCATCACGATCTGGAAGGCTGGTCTCTAACCTTGAAGATGCCGGAATGACAAAGCGTGCATTGGGGCACCAGTAACAACAAACTCATCTCTTTCACACTTGTGTTGCACACAAGGACATCAGGGGCCTGTGTGTGTGTGTGTGTGTGTGTGTGTCTGCACAATGGAGCCAGAGATTCTGCCCCTTGCCCCACAGATGTCCCTTAGGGGAGATGTCTGGGATAAGCCGCCATGATGTCACTGCACAAAGCATGTAAAAGGGAGCCTTTTGGGCAGGTCAGTCTGGCTTTGATGCCAAGGGCAGAATTCTGCCGAGGGGTGCAATGCCCCCAGGAGGCAGTTGTGACATTCTCCTTCCTGTGGACACTATCAGGCTTAGCAGCTCTTGAAAGTGACTCCACGTTTAATCTGGCGTGTATTCTCTTCTTTCCTTCCTTCCTTCCCTCGCTCCCCCTTTCTCTTTCTTTCTCTCTCTCTCTTCCTTCCTTCCTTCTTTTTTCTTCCTTCCTTCCTTCTTTCTTTTTTCTTCCCTTCTTCCCTTTCCTTTCTCTTTCCTTCCTTCCCTCACCCTTTCTCTTTCTCTCTCTCTCTTCCTTCCTTCCTTCTTTTTTCTTCCTTCCTTCCTTCTTTCTTTCTTTTTTCTTCCCTTCTTCCCTTTCCTTTCTCTTTCCTTCCTTCCCTCACCCTTTCTCTTTCTCTCTCTCTCTTCCTTCCTTCCTTCTTTTTTCATTCCTTCCTTCCTTCTTTCTTTCTTTTTCTTTCTTTCTTCCCTTCCCTTCTTCCCTTCCCTTTCTCTTTCTTTCCTTCCTTCCCTCACCCTTTCTCTTTCTTTCTCTCTCTCTCTTCCTTCCTTTCTTTTTTCATTCCTTCCTTCCTTCCTTCTTTTTCTTTCTTTCTTCTTTTCCCTTCCCTTCTTCCCTTCCCTTCCTTCCTTCCCTCACCCTTTCTCTTTCTTTCTCTCTCTCTCCTCCTTCCTTCTTTTTTCATTCCTTCCTTCCTTCTTTCTTTTTCTTTCTTTCTTCTTTTCCCTTCCCTTCTTCCCTTCCCTTTCTCTTTCCTTCCTTCTTTCCTTCCTTCTCTCCTTCCTTTTTCTCTCTTTTTCTTTCTTCCCTCTATCCCTCCCTCCCTTCCTCCCAGTCTCCTGGTGATTGGCTCAGCCACCCAGCTGACTTTCATGCCTAAAGCGGGATTACAACTCACAGCTGGGTGACTTTGGGCCAATCACCAGGAGATGGGGAGTTCTAATCCTGCCTTAGACATGAAAGCCGGCTGGGTGTCTTTGGGCCAGTCCCTCCCTCTCTCAGCCCAACCTACCTTACAGGGTTGTTGTTGTTGTGGGGGAAAGAGGAGGAGGAAGCTAGGTTAGATACATTCACCGCCTTGAGTTATTTAAAAAAATAATAGAGAGAATATAAAGAAACACTAATCAAAAAGATTGGACAACCATCTCTCCTGGATCGAATAAGATCTCCTGCCTTGGGCAGTGGGGTTGGACTAGATGACCTCCAGGATCCCATCCAACCCTGTGATTCTAGGATTCCCTCCTCTCTCTCTCTCTCTCTTTTGCAACTGCCTCTGTTTTGCTTTGTAGGACTTAAGGCTGCAAAGCCAAGACAGGAAACCTGTTTGTGTCTCTGGTTATCCTTCTTCCCCTTCTTTTTACCGCAATGCCAGCCCTTCTCTTCCCCTGCCAGTCCGTCTCCCCCACTTCTTGGCACGGATGGGCTCCTCTCTTTGGCAGGGCTCCCTCGGCTGCCCCTTGGCCAAGGAAGCAGCTCACGATGAGTCAGAGGTATCAGCTCGCCTGGCACCATCTGACCCCAGCAATTCTCCCAACGCCACCGTTGCCCAGAAGGAAAACAACCTTCCAGAAAGGAGATAATTTGGGCACCGGCATTGTCCCCTCTTCCCTCCGACTCTCCTTTCTCCCCAGCTGACTGGGCCGGAGAACAAAAGCTCTCAAACGCCTCCCGGGACCTTGGCAAACCACGCAGCTTCCAGGAGAGAAGGAAGAGTCAATTTGGGCAGGAAGATGGTAGCAGGCTGAGGGGGCTGCCCCAAAGAAGGGGGTGGGGGTGGGGCACCTATTCTCCAAAGCCCCTGAAGGCAGGACAAGAAACGATGGATGGAAATCAATCAAGGAGAGAAGCAACCTGGAATTGAGGAGAAACTTCCTGACAGTGAGGACAATTAACCAGTGGAACTGCTTGCCACCAGAAGTTATGGGCGCTGCATCACTGGAGGTTTTTAAGAACAATCCATTCGTCTGAAATGGTATAGGGCAGTGATGGCTAACCTTTTTGCTGTCTCGTGCCAAAAGCCAGGGGGAGCGCGGGGGGAGGGGTGTCGCGCGGGCACATGCCCACACCCATAATTCAATGTGCCCCCCCCATCCCCGCGCACGCACGTGCGACACCCCCCCCGCAATCCCCCCACTTTTGGCACGCAATGGCACGGTGGGCCCAGTACAGTGGTGGGTTCCTCCCGGTTCGGTCCGGTTCGGCCGAGCCAGTAGCAGTGACGATATGACATCACCGAACCAGTTCTCCCCCCCCGCCCTCCCCCCCACATTATTCTTACCTTTTATTTGGTCCCACCCCCAATCTATTGCTGCCTCCTGAGTCCCAGCTGATGACTAGAGGGAAAAAAAACTGTTTAAACTCTTGCCGCGGGGCTTCAAAGGGCCGCCCTACAGCTAATCAGCGTTAAAAGCAAACAAATGAGTTGGGTCGTAAGTGTGAGGACTGGTCGTAAGTGCGAGGACCTTCCAGAAATGACTCTGACCAGCTAGCCACGCCCACCTAGTCACATGACCTCCAAGCCACACCCACAAAATAAGCCACGCCCACAGAACCGGTAGTAAAAAAAATTAGAACCCACCCCTGGCCCAGTAGGCCATTTTTCGCCCTCCCCAGGCTCCAAAGGCTTTCTTGGAACCTGGGGAGGGCAAAAACAGCCTTCCCAACCGCACCGGAGATCCTCTGGAGGCCAGAAATGGTTAATTTCCCAACTTCCGGTTGGCTTGGAAGGCTAGAAAATCAGCTGGCCGGGATGGACATGCGCGCTGGAGCTGAGCTAGGGCAACGCTCCCGTGCCCACAGATATGGCTCCACGTGCTACCTGTGGCACGCGTGCCATTGGTTTGCCATCACAGGTATAGGGTCTCCTGCTTGAGCAGGGGGCTGGACTAGAAGACCTCCAAGGTCCCTTCCAACTCTTGTTATTGTGTAATTCTATTTTTTTTTTTTTCATTCGCAGGTCGGACAGTGGTTGAATTGAGGAAGTGATGCAGCCTGAGCCCAACTCCTCCTGTCTTGCTATTGGCAACTTTCCAGTTGTCTCCATCCACCTGGTCGGTTTATCTTCCTCCTTCTCTCCCTCTCTCCATCTTGCAGAGTGTGATCAATGTTTCTGGCCCCTTTATCTGCTCCCATCACAGGCGCGAAGGAAGTGAATTATCCCTGTTGGTCACAGACAAAGGAAGAAGAGTCTTGGGTTGGTGCAGGGATGAGGACTTCTTCCATGGTCCTCTTGGTGTCCAGACTCTTGATTTGAAATATCTTTCACTCATTCTGTCTCGGGTCCAGCTTTCAGAGTTATATATATTGCCACGGAAAGATCATTATTCTCCTGATCTTTGGGGGTCACACAGATGTTGCTTTTATCCCTCATAATCTTCCTTACATTTGTCACTGCCTGGGATTAAGTGCTTCTATACCTCCAAACCGTGCAGTCCATCCTTATCTCCTCGGGAGCCCAGGAAAGGGAGCCATTTACCACCCTGATTTCTTCATTGTCAACTGTCCCTTCACCAATCATGCTGGTTGACAATGACTGCTTGTTAATGTTTAATAGTCACCCTCATTTTCTTTCTTTCTTTTCTTTCTTTCTTTCTTTCTTTTTTCCCTCCCTCCCTCCCTCTCTCCCTTTCTTCAAGATCATCCTTCCTCCCTTCCTTCCTTCCTTCCCCTTTCCTTCCCCTCTCTCTCCCTCCCTTCCTTTCTTCCTCAAGATCAAACTTGCTTCCCCTTTCTTTCTTTCTTTTTCTTTCTTTCTTTCTTTCTTTCTTTCTTTCCTTTTCCCTCCCTCCCTCCCTCTCTCCCTTTCTTCAAGATCATCCTTCCTCCCTTCCTTCCTTCCCCTTTCCTTCCCCTCTCTCTCCCTCCCTTCCTTTCTTCCTCAAGATCAAACGTACTTCCCCTTTCTTTCTTTCTTTTTCTTTCTTTTTCTTTTTCTTTCTTTCTTTCTTTTTTTCTTCCCCTCCCTCCTTTCCTTTCCCCTTTCCTTCCATTCTGCCTTTCCTTTCTCCTTTCCTTTATTTTCCTTCCCTTCCCTTCCTTTCCCTTCTTCTCTTTCCTTTCCTTTATTTTATTTTATTTTCCTTTCCCTTATTTTCCTTTCCTTCCCTTCTTCTCTATTTCCTTTCCTTTCCTGCCCTTCTCTTCCCTTCCCTTCCCTCCCCTCCTCTCCCCTTTCCTTTCTTTTATTTCCCTTTCTTTATTTTCCTTCCCTTCCCTTCCCTTCTTCTCTATTTCCTGCCCTTTCCTGCCCTTCCCTTTTCTTCTTTTCTATTCCCTTCCCTTCCCCCCCCTTTTTTTTGGGGGGGGGGGTTAACAAATGCTCCTAGCTGAATATCTCAAAACCTCCCATTTGCATCCCTCCTCCCATTTCTGGCTGTGCCATTCGTAAAATATACTCATTCTTGAATTGAAATAGCCAATGGGGATCGGGCACATGGGCGCTTCCTTTCTCAATTTGAACCGTTCTGGTCCTCCCCGCTCAGTCCTTACGAGAATGTCTACTAGCCCTTGTAAAGAAACCTCCAGTGCTTCGACACACCCCTGAGCTGACACACCCCTGATTCCATCACCAGCTGCACAATACCAGGCCTTGTGGTGGAGCGCAAGCTTTTCTGTGTGCTCGTAGAACAAAAAGTCTCCACTACACTACAACTACCCGATATTGCAAAATCACAATGGAAATTGCAGCCACCATCACTTATCTAAGGTGCAGGCTGTTTACGTCTGAACGGTTCTAAGCTGGAGCAGAAACCTACATTTTGGATCCAGAATTCTTTGGCCAAGGTAAACGGTTCCAAAGATGACTAGGAAACTGGTTGCTGTTTTATTTTTTATTTTATTTTTTCCTGGCTCCAACCCTGAAGTGCACACAGCTCATTTTCTGCTTCAGCGGCGAACTTGAGAGGGGAAAAATCTCTCCTTGAAGAGTGGGGAAATTAGGAGTCCATGGAAAGCATTTCTCTCTAGAATCTCTGTTGTAGCAGAGCGAAGTATTGCCTTTCCTGGCCAGATCGAAGCCTGATGCTTGCCAGAGGAAGGGAGGGTAGGGGAAAATGTGAGGCTAGAAACACCCAAGTGGAGAGCAGGAGCAGAAGAGATACCTCTCCCCCTCCCCCACAAGCCCCCTCCCCCCCAACCAGGGATATAAGGGCCCTATGGCATCTGTTTGTTTTTCCCCCTTACCTTGTTACAAAAATAATTTTCCCAGTCCAGCTCTGGAATTTTCAGGGTACACAGGATTGTCTTGGGAGGATGCTTTACTGGTGGGATACCCCTCCCGCCCCCTCCCCATACAAACACACCCTCATTAGCAGCCTTAATTGGTTTACAGGGACAACCCTTGCCAGGTCCGTCCCCCACCCCGAAATGATCTTGACTCTTTCTGACTGGATTCTCTCCAAGCTGAATTCTCCTTGGCACGCGAGTTGGGCTTTGAAGGGGACGGATCACGCTGTGCGGGCGTGTGTGTGTGTGTGTGTGTGTGTGTGTGTGTGTGTGTTTATGTGTGTGTGTGGAGATTGCAGGACTTTTCCGGGGGTCCGAGAACGGGGCCCGGGACACAGCCCTGCTTTTTCCCAAGGGGGTGGTGGTGTCTCTCTCTGCAGGACCCCCTTCCCTCCCCCCCCCAATGATTAGGGCTTTTTGATCCCCTGCAGCCTTGGGAGGCAGGGGAAGGGGTTCTGCCCCTCTCCCCGGGATGAATGGCCCGGACTGGCCCGAAACGGATTAGGACACCCAGCCCATCCACAGTCGCCGGGCGAGCGCTGATTAGGGGAGGGGAGAAGGAGGGGAGCCCCACCTAGCCTTCGGGGCGGGGCAGCAGCAGGAGGGAGGAAGAGTGGGGGGTGGGCGTGGGCGTGCCGGGAGGGGGAAAGGGGGCGCGGCCCCGCGAGAAGGCCTGGAGGGCTCACTCTCCGGCTGCAGCCCCCCCATTCCACGCCTGCTTGGGGGGCGGCGCCGCGGAAGTGGGGGAGGGCAGGGTGGGCGCTGCCCGGCCTGGCCGCTCCCTTCCTCCTCCTCTTCCTCCTCCTGCTTCTCCGACGCCCGCTCGGGGCTCCCCTCCACCACCACCACCCCTCCTCCGCCCCTCTGCCTGGTCCGCCCGGAAGTCTGGGGCTGTGCCTGCCTTCTCCCTCCCCCTCCCCGCCAACATGGCCGCGAAGTCGGATGGCCAGGCGGCCGCCGCGCCCCGTTGCTCCTCGCCCGCGCCCCTCTTGCGCCGGGAAGGCTCGGAGGCCGGCAGCCTCCCGCGGGGGCCCAGGCGGGCCCAGGGCAGCCCGGCCACCGCCTCCTCCTGCTCCTCCGCCCCGCCGCCTCCCTTCCTTCCTCCCCTTCTTCCTCCTCTTCCTCCTCCTCTCCTGCCACCGACCGCGCTGCCGGTGCCGGTGCCCGGGCCTCGGGGCCGCGCCTACAGCCTGCGGGATTGCTGCTGGGTGCTGGGCGCCTTGCTGGTCTTCTTCTCGGACGGCGCCAGCGACCTGTGGCTGGCGGCCGATTATTACCTGCGGGGCCACTACTGGTGGTTCGGGCTGACGCTGCTCTTCGTGCTGCTGCCGTCGCTGGTGGTGCAGCTGCTCAGCTTCAGGTGGTTCGTCTACGACTTCGCCGCCGCGCCCGCCGCCGCCGCCGCCGCCGCCTTCAGCACCAAGGACAGCGCCGCCGCCGCCGCCGCCTCGGCCGCCGCCGCCGCCGCGCCCCGCTTGGGCTGCTGCCGCCTCTGCGTCTGGATCCTGCAGGCCCTCATTCACCTGCTCCAGCTCGGCCAGGTGTGGAGGTAGGCCAGCCGCCGCGCCCCATGGGCCTTGGGAGCCTTGCGGGTGGGGGGGATGGACGACCGACCCTCCCGGGAAGGGGCAGAGCCGGGCGCACGTGGCCCTTGGATTTGGGGCTGCTTTTCCGCGGTCTCCCACCTCTTGGCTCCTGGCGTTGGGGACTTCTGCAGGATCGCCGAGGGATCTGGTCTGGTACCGTCCCCGATGAGCAAAGTCATGGGGGCAAGCCAGGGCTCGCTTAAGGACAGCATGATTCGCTTAGCAACCAGCTCAAAACGGAGGGCACCTCTCTTTACCACCGGAAGGGGAGAGAGCCCGGCTCTCAGGTCTGGAGGGAGGCCAGCTGCCGTGCCCCATGGGCCTTGGGGGGAGCCTTAGGGTAGGGGGATGGACGACCCTCCCGGGAAGGGGCAGAGCCTGGCGCACGTGGCCCGGTCCTGGGATTTGGGGCTGGTTTTCCGCGGTCTCCCACCTCTTGGCTCCTGGCGTTGGGGACTTCTGCAGGATCGCCAAGGGATCTGGTCTGGTACTATCCCCGATGAGCAAAGTCATGGGGGCAAGCCAGGGTTCACTTAAGGATGGCATGATTCGCTTAGCAACCAGCTCAAAACGGAGTTCTAAAATGGAGGGCACTTCTCTTTACCACCTGAAGGGGAGAGAGCCCAGCCCTCATTCACCTGTTCCAGTTCGGCCAGGTCTGGAGGGAGACCAGCCGCCGCACCCCATAGGCTAGGGGACTCCTGGGGAAGAGAGCCAGGACAGGGGAAAGCCAGGCTCGGGGACCCCCTTGGGGGGACTGGTGGGAGTGGGAAAGCCGGGTGCATGTGGGCATTGGGGGTTTATCCGCGTCCCCAGCCACACTTGTGACTTGCGCAGGGTCTCCAGGTGATGGGATTGCTGTCAGCAACCTTCGCCAATGAGCAAAGTTACGGTGGGAAGCTGGGTTTGCTTAACGACCACATGATTTGTTTAGCGACTGGCGTAAAAAGGGTTCTAAAATTGAGTGTGACTCTTTTTATGACTGTGTGAAGAGAGAGAGAGAGGCCCTCGTTCATTTGCTTACAGTTCGGCTGGGTCTGGAGGTAGGCCAGCCGCCGTGCCCCATGGGTGACAGGACCCCTGAGGAGAGAGAGAGTCGGGCGCACATAATCCAGTCTCGGGGTTTGGGGTTAGCTGCGTCCCCAGCTTCCCAGGCTTCGCTTCTGGCATTTGTGACTTGTGCAGGCTTCCCAGGTGATGTGATTGCGGTTTGCGACCTTCCCCAATTAGCAAAGTCACTGGGGGAAGCCAGGTTCGCTTAATGTCCACATGATTCGCTTAGCGACTGCTGCAAAGAGGGTTCTAAAATTGAGTGCAACTCTCTTTATGCGCGAGGAGGGGAGAGACAGGCCTGCATTCACCTGATCCAACTCGGCCAGGTCTGGAGGTAGGCCAGCTGCCACACCCCCTTGGGGGGACTGTCTGGAGGGGCGACATGTGACCTGGTCCTGGGGTTTGGGGGTCATCCACATTCCTGGTTATCCAGCTTCTCTCCTCGCATTTGTAACTTGTGCCATTTCCCGGGTGATTTGATCTACGTTTGCGATGAGCAAAATCATTGGGGGAAGCTAGATTCGCTTAATGACTACAGAATTCCTTAACAACTGCCACAAAAAGGGTTCTAGAATTGAGTCTGACTCCCTTTATGACTGCCTCCCTTAGCGACAGATGCTCCAGTTCATTCAACACTCAAACTTGGTAGCTCAAACTTGAGCCTTGGTAGTACAGTGGTCTTAGGCACCCTGTTATTAAGCTGCTTATTAAGACCAGATGCAATTACTGCAGGTTCGAATCTCGCCAAGGCTCAGGGTTGACTCAACCTTCCATCCTTTCTAAGGTAGGTTAAATGAGGACCCAGTTTGTGGGGGCAATAAGCTGACTTTGTATAAATATACAAAAGAATGAAGGCTATTGCTTAGCACATTGTAAACCACCCTGAGTCTCCGGAGAAGGGCGGCATATAAATCAAATTAAAATAAAATAATAATAATAAAAAAAAACCTAGTCATAAATACAACGGGAGGAACTGGACCCTTACCGGTGAGGCCTGTCCCCACCCTCACCCCCAATTGGGGTGATCGATCCGAAGGCCCGCAGCATGTGGAGGGTCCAAGGCTTTACAGATTACCGTCACAGAGTTGGAAGGGACCTCGGAGGTCATCTAGTCCAACCCCCCGCCCAAGCAGGAGACTCTACACCATTTCTGACCGATGGCAGTCCAGTCTCTTCTTGAAAGCTCCCGCAACTTCTGAAGGTTGATTACATTGGTTGATTGTCCCCACTGTTAGGAAATTTCTCCTTATTTCCAGGTTGAATTCTCTCCTTGATCAGTTTCCACCCATTGTTCCTTGTCTGGCCTTCAAAGGTGCTTTGGAAAACAGGTTGACCCCCTTCCTCCTCTCTGTGGCAGCCCCTCCAATATTGGAAGATGCTCTCCTGTCTCCCCTGGTCCTTCTCTTCACTAGACCAGCCATGCCCAGTTCCTGCAACCGTTCATCCTATGTCTTAGCCTCCAGTCCCCTAATTATACTGGTTGCTCTTCTCTGCACTTTTTCTAGAGGGCATCAGAAACCCAGCCAAAAAGACAGATGGGAACGGACTCTGGTCTGCTTCCTATTTGCTGCTAGGCAGCTTGGAGAGGAGGGGGAGCTCTGGGGAGCCGTTGACCCCTGAGCCCACTCCCTGCCTAATGGCTGAGCGGGGACTTTGGGGCTTCTCCTGTCCCCGAGGCCAAAATATTGAGCCATGCATAAGTTTCCAAGCTAAATTGCCAAATTGCTTGGCTCTTCCCCCCCTGCCTGGCAGGCTGGCCTGTGCAGAGGCCAATGGTTCCAACTCAACTCCCAGAAGATGCTGCCAACTATGCCTGAGATGCAAAGGAGGCGACTGTCCACAGCGTGGAGGAGATGCGGCTGCCTTAAAAGGCTGCGGAGGGCAGCTACGCCCACCCCCCCATTCCCCTTTATGCTCCAAACCATCTTGTGAATTATTTCCCAAATGCTGTGGAGCTCTAGGTTGCAGCCAAAGCCCCCTCCCCCCTCTAGCTTTTCCCAATGTGGGTTCTTCAAATGCAACTCACAGGTTGGCTGAGGTGGGCAGGGCCCATCTGTTGATGGATCTTGTGCCCCCAGGGCAGCTCAGGGAGAGCATCTGTCTTTCTATCATCTGTCTGTCTGTCTGTCTGTCTGTCTGTCTGTATCTATCTATCTATCTATCTATCTATCTATCTATCTATCTATCTATCATCCATCTATATCTATCATCCATCTATATCTATCTATCATCTATCTATCATCTATCATCTATCTATCATCCATATATATTTATCTATGATCAATTTATCATCTATCTATCATCTATCATTTATCATCTATCATCTATATCTATCTATCATCCATCTATATATATCTATATATCTATCATCTATCAATTATCATCTATCTATCATCTATCATCTATCATCTATATCTATCTATCATCCATCTATATCTATCATCCATCTATATCTATCTATCATCTATCTATCATCTATCATCTATCTATCATCCATATATATTTATCTATGATCAATTTATCATCTATCTATCATCTATCATCTATCATTTATCATCTATCATCTATATCTATCTATCATCCATCTATATATATCTATATATCTATCATCTATCAATTATCATCTATCTATCATCTATCATCTATCATCTATATCTATCTATCATCCATCTATATCTATCATCCATCTATATCTATCTATCATCTATCTATCATCTATCATCTATCTATCATCCATATATATTTATCTATGATCAATTTATCATCTATCTATCATCTATCATCTATCATTTATCATCTATCATCTATATCTATCTATCATCCATCTATATATATCTATATATCTATCATCTATCAATTATCATCTATCTATCATCTATCATCTATCATCTATATCTATCTATCTATCATCCATCTATATCTATCATCCATCTATATCTATCTATCATCTATCTATCATCTATCATCTATCTATCATCCATATATATTTATCTATGATCAATTTATCATCTATCTATCATCTATCATCTATCATTTATCATCTATCATCTATATCTATCTATCATCCATCTATATATATCTATATATCTATCATCTATCAATTATCATCTATCTATCATCTATCATCTATCTATCATCTATATCTATCTAACTATCATCCATCTATACCTATCTATCATCTATCAATTATCATCTATCTATCATCTATCATCTATCTATCATCTATATCTATCTAACTATCATCCATCTATATCTATCATCTATTATTTAATTTGATTTTATTCTACTTTTAAATTTTGTATGTATGTGTTTTATTGTTTGGCTGTGCACCGCCCTGAGTCCTTCGGGAGTAGGGCGGTATAGAAATCAAATCAAATCAAATCAAATAAATAAATAAATAAAATCTATCATCTATCTATCTATCTATCTATCTATCTATCTATCTATCTATCTATCTATCTGTCATCTATCTATCTATCTAATCACAGGGTTTGGCTCCAGAATACCAGCTGGGTTGACAGCCTGTTGATTGGAAGAGGGGTCACAATCCATATGCTCCCCTAACCAAGGCCTCAGTCTCCACCTCCTGCCCCCTCTGTTCCTTTCCTTTCTCCCTCTACCTTTTATCCAACTCCCCAGTCACCCCCTCCCCCCTCAAGACAATGAAACCGGAGGAGGGGCCCTGGTTGGGGACGGAGAAAGGGAGATGGGGGTCAAATCATCCCAGGTGCCCCTCCTACAGCTTCAGTCTTCCAGGCTTTCAGAGCAGATGCCTTCCCTCTGTGCCCCAAACAGCCCAGCCTTTTCCTTCTTCCTCTTCTTGAGAGCTGCGATGGATCTGAAACGGATCTTCCTGCCGTCTTTTTGAAGCTGGGCAGAAGACAATGGGGAAAGAGGGTCAGAGGAGACCAAGATGATTAAGAGGTGATCAAGAAATTGTGGGTGCTTCATCACCGGAGGTTTTTAAGAAGAGATTGAGCAGCCTTTCTCCAAGATCTTGTCCGAACAGATTAACGAAGTTGGAAGGGACCTCGGAGGTCATCTAGTCCAACCCCCCCCGCCCAAGCAGGAGAAACGACACCATTTCTGACCGATGGCAGTCCAGTCTCTTCTTGAAAGCTCCCACAACTTCTGAAGGCAACTTCTGTTCCATCGGTTGATCGCTCTCTCTCTCTGTTAGAAAAGATGGTCAAAGGAGTTGGGCAAAAGGGTTGGACTAGAAGACCTCTGAAGTCCCTTCCCACACCTACATTTCTCCATCCTGACCCTCCAAACAGCTTACAAGGCCAGTGCAAGAATGGCATAAGGTCTCCCGCCTTGAGTAGGGGGTTGGATTAGAACAGAGGTCCCCAACCACTACTGAGCCATGGCCTATATTTAGAACTGGGCCACGCAACTTGACTTGTATAACTGGCAGGCTGGCACGCGTCCATACCCACACACATGCAGCTCAACGTGTGGGGCCCAGTTCCCTTCTCTCCACACCCCCCCCAAAGCAGCCCGCCAAGCCGCAAAGATTGGGGGACTATGGGATTAGACCAGGGGTCTCCAACCTTGTCAACTTTAAGACTTGTGGACTTCAACTCCCAGAATTCCTCAGCCAGCACAGCTGACAAGGTTGGAGCCCCCTGGATGAGAAGACCTCCAAGGTCCCTTCCCACTCTATGATTGTATGATTCTACGCTTCGCTCTATGATTTCTTTCTATGAATTCCTGAAACGCGGAGTCAGTCAATCCGCCACAATAGAGCTGGAAGGGAACCTTGGAGGTCTTCTAGTCCAACCTCCTGCTCAGGAGACCCTAGACCAGTGGGTCTGCAACCTTAAACACTCAAAGAGCCATTTGGACCTGTTTCCCACGGAAAAGAAAACACCGGGAGCCACAATACCTCGGTGGGTGTGGCCAACTCGATGTCACTCACTTCCGCCAGTCACATGACACCCCCCAGCCACGCCTACCCAGCTCGTCATTAGGGCAGAGAACTAGTTGTTAAAAAACACCGGGAATCACAAAATCCTTTTGATCTCTTTCTCTCCCTCCCTCCCTCCCTCCTCTCTCTCTCTGTATCTCTCTGTCTCTGCCCCGGCCACTTCTCCATCGCCATCACCCTTACCTTCTCAGGCCAGGCAAGGAGTGACTGGGAGGGGAGGGAGAGGGGTGGGGCCAGCCAATGGTGAGATCACCTGACAGGGAGCCTGTTGTGGCCCGCCAGCGGCCTGCGCGGATCGTGGCTGATCCCGACGACGAGGAGGCTGGTGTGGTGTCACGCCAGCAGCCTGTGCAGCCAACGCTCGCGTCGGACAGCGAGGAGGCTGAAGAGGATGTGGTGCTAGAGGCAGAGACTTAGTCTGGGCCTTCAGAATCTCCAAAGGCTCCTTCAAGTGGAGAGAACGAAGTGGAGGAGCCTCTCCTCAGTGCTCGAGCACGCAGGGCTGCCAAAAGGCAGGAGTGGCTACTCAGAAGGAGGAGATCTCCTCGAGAGTAAGGTTTGAGGATAATTGGCCACTCCCTTCGCCTATTTAAGTCGCACGCAGTTAGTAATTTCTTGCTGGAAACAACGTGTAATTATTACAGAGCATGTTGGAGAGTGAGTGTCTTATCGTATCTTGTTTTCTGGGCTGGTTGCCAACCTTTGCCGGACTTTGTTTATTCTTGGTACGTTATAACTTTGATAAGGACCGTTGGTGTGTGTCACAATCCTTGGGAATCCGGAACTGGGCCATCATTTTCCACAAGCTGCTGACGTGTGGAATTGAGCAGGGAAAGGGAAGGAAGAAATGCAGCTCCCAAGGGATTTCATTGGCATGCAACAAGAGATAAATCTGAATTTCCCTTGCATTGGGATGGCGGGGCTGCCCCTTGTGAGGTTGGTGAAAAGATTTGCGCAGGGCATCATTGGAGATTTTTAGGTATGTTATTCCTGGCTCTTGGGACGTTAAGATACTCTCGAACCCCCAATTATTAAGTCCGGCAGCTGCAGGAGCAGAATGCAAAACCAACTCCTTACGAACAGGCAATTTTTGACTTACTTTTTTTTTTTAAATCAAGTTTTCCTCCCCCTCCCCGATTCACCCACATCTTTTCTGAACAGAGTATATTGGCCATATCTTATCTTATACAATTTATTAAATTCAAATACATTTTACTCAATTACAGTTTTTGCCACAATTTTCTTTTCCCCCCTTTTTTTAATCATATCTCAATATTTCTTTGCTAACTTATATAAACAGCATCTTCTTTCGCACTCAGATTCTAATTTTTCTGCTTATTCATATTTATTTTCTTTTATTCTTTAACAATTCATTCTTTATCTTTAATATATTTGTGTTTATTCGGGGTTGCCTTTCTTCCATTTCATTTTTTCACTAAAAAAAAAAAGCGATTTAGGGACCGTTTTTCACACTTATGACCGTTGCAGCATCCCCAGAGTCACGTGGTTTTACATGCTTGACAACTGGTTCATATTTATGACGGTCGCAGTGTCCCGGGGTCCCGTGATCCCCCTCTTTTGCGACCTTCTGACAAGCAAAGTTCACAGGAGAAGCCAGGTTCACTTAACGACCGGGTTACTAAGGTAACGACTGCAGTGATTCATTTGACAAGAGCGGCAAGAATAGTTTGTTTGTTTGTTTGTTTATTTATTTATTTATTTATTTGTTTGTTTATTTATTAAATTTTTATACCGCCCCCTCTCCTGAAGGACTAGGGGCGGTGAACAGCCAAAATTAAAAACACACAATACAAACATTGTTTGTATTGTAAGAGCCTTGATAGTACAGTGGTTTAGTGCACCCTGTTATTAACACAGCTGCCTGCAATTTCTGCTGGTTCGAATCTCTCCAAGGCTCAAGGTTGACTCAGCCTTCCATCCTTTCTAAGGCAGGTAAAATGAGGACCCAGATTGTGGGGGCAATAAGCTGACTTTGTATAAATATACAAAAGTATGAAGGCTATTGCTTAACGCATTGTAAGCCGCCCTGAGTCTCCGGAGAAGGGCGGCATATAAATCAAATTAAAAAAAAACAAAAAACAAAAAACATTAAAATACTATAAAACGAAATTAAATTTATCTTTGGCTTCCCCAATTTAAAACCCCTTCCCCATAAAATTCCCTAATTAAAAGATTTTTAAAGTTGTAAAACGGGACAAAACATTTCATTTGAGGTTAATTTGTTCACTTCCCGAAATTCTCACTTAGCAACGTAAGTTCTGGCCTCGGTTGTGGTCGTAAGTCGAGGACTGCCAGTAAATTGCTCATTGCATGCTGAAGGGAATGTTTGAAATTCTGAAAAGAAGCCAGTTTCAAACTGGGCACAAATGAAATTTGATTGGGCCAATAAATTGTTGGATCTGAGGCTCCAAATTGGGTCCAGTTTCCCGCTGGAGTGCAAAAGAAACATTACAAGGTAGTCCTTGACTTATGACATTATGGAGCCCAATATTTCTGCTGCTAAACGAGACAGTTTGATACGTTTTGCCCCATTTTCTGTCCTTTCTTGCCACGGTTGTTAAGTGGATCATTGCAGCTGTGAAGTTAAAATACGATGGTTAAGCGAATCTGGCTTCCCCATTGATTTGGCTTGTCAGAAGGTTGTAAAAAGGGGATTCTGGGAGTTGAAGTCCCCCCAAGTCTTAAAGCCAGCTGGCTGGGGAATTCTGGAAGTCCCCCAATCTTAAAGCCTGCTGGCTGGGGAGTTCTGGGAGTGGAAGTCCACCCATCTTAAAGCCTGCTGGCTGGGGAGTTCTGGGAGTGGAAGTCCACCCATCTTAAAGCCTGCTGGCTGGGGAGTTCTGGGAGTGGAAGTCCACCCATCTTAAAGCCTGCTGGCTGGGGAATTCTGGGAGTGGAAGTCCACCCATCTTAAAGCCTGCTGGCTGGGGAATTCTGGGAGTGGAAGTCCACCCATCTTAAAACCTGCTGGATGGGGAATTCTGGGAGTGGAAGTCCACCCATCTTAAAACCTGCTGGATGGGGAATTCTGGGAGTGGAAGTCCATCTATCTTAAAGTTGTCAAATTGAGAAACACTGTGCTACAGAATGCAGCAAGGGGTTGCCATGTCTGAAATACCCAACAAGAGAGATGTCCATGCTCCGAGGACATGGCGAGGCTGGGCATTGTTCTAGTGGTGCCAGTCATGGAACATGGGTGGTGCCCATGATGACGGTCTGGTCTCAGTGTGGCTTCTGAAGCCCTTCTTCAGATGGCCAGCAGGCAGCCCATTGATATTGGGGCTTTTTTTCATCTTTGGATTTTGAGAAGCTTTAGTTTAGGGGATGAAGTGAAGGTCTTAAATCTTGAACTCATTTTCTTCCTTAATCCCACCCAAACGCCACAATCACACCGTTTTTGCAAGGGCTGGGGTTTTAAGCAAGCAGAAGCTCTGCCTTGAAACCTAACCTTTTTTGGATCCTGGTTTGTTGCTTAAGAGCTCCTTGGAACCCGCAAGGAGAGTTTCTCATCGTTTATCCATCTTTCTGAAATTTGGAAGCTGCCAATGGAGGGGTCTGTGAATAACTTTGAACTGTCTGGCTTCTGCTAAGCCATGTTGACAAGTTTTCTAAACAAGGAAGGATTTGTGGTTTAGTGTTGTGTAAAGGCAGGCAAGCATGTTTGATATGATCAATAAGCCAATGTTAAATCAGACTTGGGCTCCCAAGAGTTGTAAAAGTGGTAGGAAGGCCAGCGTAGGGGCAACTTTCCTGGGAATCTTTCATAAAGAAACTTCATGGAAATTAATGTGAGGAGGGAGGGAAGGAGGGAGGTAGAGGAAGGAAAGAAGGAAGGAAGGAAGGAAGGAAGGAAGGAAGGAAGGAAGGAAGGGAGGAAGGGAGGAAGGAAGGGAGGAAAGGTGGCGGCAGAAAAGAATGGAGGGAGGGAGAAAGGAAGAGAAATGAAAGAAGGAAGGAAGGAAAGAAAGAAAGGAAAGAAAGAGAAAGAAAGAAAAGAAAGAAAGAGGAGAAAGTGAGAATGGGAGAGAAATAGGAAAAGGAAAGAAGGGAGGGAGGAAAGAGAAAGAGGGAGGGAGGAGAGAATGGAGGGAGGGAGAAAGGAAGAGAAATGAAAGAAGGAAGGAAGGAAGGAAAGAAAGGAAAGAAAGAGAAAGAAAGGAAAGAAAGAAAGAAAGAAAGGAGAAAGTGAGAATGGGAGAGAAGTAGGAAAAGGAAAGAAGGGAGGGAGGAAAGAGAAAGAGAAAGAGGGAGGGAGGAGAGAATGGAGGGAGGGAGAAAGGGAGGGGGGAAGGAAGAAGGGGAGGAAGGGAGGATGGGAGGGAGGGAAGAGAAAGAGAGAAGAAGGAAGGATGGGAGGAAGGGAAGAGAAAGGGAGGGAGGGTAGAAGGAAGGAAGGGGAAAGGGAGAATGGGAGAGAAATAGGAGAAGGAAGAAAAGAAGGGAGGGAGGAAAGGAGAAGGGAGAGGAAGAAAAGAATGGAGGAAGGGAGAAAGGGGGAGAAATCAGAAAAGGAAGGAAGGAAAGGAAGAAGAAAGTGAGAATGGGAGAGAAATAGGAGAAGCAACGAAAGAAGGGAGGGAGGAAAGAGAAAGAGGGAAGAAAGAAAGAATGGATAGAAGGAGAAAGGTAGAGAAATGAGAGAAGGAAGGAAGGAAGAGAGGGAGGAAAGAGGGGAAGGAAGGATAGGAGGGAAGAGAGAGAAGAAGGAAAGAAAGTGGGTGGGAGGATGGGAGGGAAGAGAAAGGAAGGAAGGAAGGAAGGAAGGAAGGAAGGAAGGAAGGAAGGAAAGCAGGCCATGAAAAAGAGGCATAGCCAGAGAATCATGGGTTTTGAGGAGATGTTCTCAGTTGAGTTGTGGGTGGGGGAACAAACTCTGTGGAACAGCTGTCAGTCACCTGTCCCAGGCGATGAGATATTTCCTGCTGAGTAAGCAGAGGTTGTAGGAACAACATGAAGCAAATTACACGGACTGAGCCAGTGAGAGTTTGCCCCTGGAGATGGTGAGGGAGGAAAGGCCATAAGGCATCACTTCCTCTCCGAATCCAGAGTTGGCACTCAGGTAATTGCAATGAGGCCGAGAATAAATACAAGCTTTTCTGCTGCAGGGAGTCCTCGACTTACGACCACAACCGAGCCCAACGTTTCTGTCGCTAAGCGAGACATTTGTTAAGACAGTTTTGCCCCATTTTACAACCTTCCATGCCGCCGCTGTTAAGTGGATCACTGCCGTCGTTCAGTTAGTCACACGGTTGTTAAGCAAATCTGGCTTTCCCCCACTGTCTCTGTTTAGGTCGTAAAAAGGGGATCGCGTGACCCCGGGACACCGCAACCGTCATAAACGTGAGCCCGTTGCCAAACGTCTGAATTTTGATCACATGACCTTGGGGACGTTCCAACGGTCGTTAAGTGTGAAAAACGATAATTTGTCACTTTTTTTTTTCAGCGTCGTTGTAACTTTGGTCCCCTAAACGAACTTGACGTAGGTCGAGAACTACCTGGCCTGAAAACGTTTGCCTTTTTTGCAAAGTGAAAATCTGCAGAAATGCAACTCAAATCCCCCACTTTTTGGCTGCGTTCACACAACTCCCGAAATCCCAGGTTGAACAAACACGATGCAACTTCTCCCCCAGGCCTTTAAAAAAAAAAAAGGCAAACCGTAATTAAAGCAAAATACAATTTTCTGGCTTGCGCAGCCTGTGGGAACTGTTGCTCCCCCTCCTCCTCCACACACACACACACACACACACACACACACACACACACACACAAATCCTGGGCTTGTGTGTTGTGTGAAGGCAGCCCAACATTGCAAAACATCTGCTGGCTTTGGAAGCAAATCCTGATGCTCTGGACGGCTGAGTTTGTTCCAGACTGGAGAGACTAAGCAGAGAAAGGTTAGAGGCCGCTGGGACGATGGATCGTTATTTTTTTTTTTTAATGGGTTTTGGAAAAATTCCCAGCTTCCCAAAAGCTCCAGCATTTTGCTGATGCCCTGAATTGCTTTCGGAAGCGCTGAAGGGAGAAGGAGCCAAGAAACTGGCTCGGTTTTTTTTCCCCCCAACCCTTCCTTGGTCTTGGAAGACTGGTGTGGCTCAGCTGCTGGTGCCCAGAAATGGAAAATAATATTATATTACAGGGTAATGAATGGAAGGAGGAAGGAGGGGAAGGAACCTTCTCCCTTCCTTTCATCCCGGAAGAGCATCGCAAGACAGAATAACAAGGTTGGAAGGGGCCTTAGAGGTCTTCTAGTCCAGCCCTCTGCTCAAGCAGGAAATTAGGCTGGCTTCACACAACAACGTACTGTAAACCTGTGTTTTTCAACCTGGCTCTTTCTCAACCCTTAGATGAGTGGATTTCAACTCCCAGAATTCCCCAGCCAGCCGGCCGTTTACAGGCGGTCCTCGGCTTAATGATTATTCATTTAGTGACAGTTCAAAGTTATAACAGCACTGGAAAAATATAAGTTACAAAGCAGTCCTCGCATTGATGACTGTTGTAGGGTCCCTGTTGTGGCCCGTCAGCGGCCTGTGCGGATTGTAGCTGATTCCGACAGCAAGGAGGCTGGTGTGGTGCTGTGCCAGCAGCCTGTGCAGCTGGCGCTCGAGTCAAACAATGAGGAGGCTGGAGAAGAGGCGGGGATTCAGCCAGGGCCTTCAAAACCTCCAGAAGCTCCCATAAGTGAAGAGGACGAAGAGGAGGAGCCTCTTCTCAATGCACAGGCGCGCAGAGCTGCCAAAAGGCAGGAGTGGCTCCTCAGGAGGAGGTCTCCTCGAGAGTAAGTCTTGGGGCTAATTGGCCACTCCCTTAGCCTATTTAAGGAGGAACGCCGACTGAAGCAATTTGCAGGGAACAACTTTAGTTCATTCTCCTTCGCGTCCGGATTCTCTGCAAATTGCTTTCTGCCAACTCTAGTAAGATTACGATTATTTATTCTTTGGATTCTTGTAGGCTGTTAAGAAAGTTAATTGACAGCCTTTATTTGAAAAAGACTGATTTAATTTAGTAAACTAAGGTTTGTACAGATTTGTGTGTGCTGCGTTCTTTGGGGTCCTTAGCTGGGGCAGAACAGCTCCTTATGGTGGAGAGTGTGGTAGGAGACATTTTTCTCCTGGTCCATCACTCAGGACATTGTGGGCCAATTTTGGTCACCACACCATAAAAAAGATGTTGAGACTCTGGGAAGAGTGCAGTGAAGAGCAAGGAAGAGGATTAGGGGCAGGGGTGAAATCCAGCAGGTTCTGATGGGTTCTGGAGAACCGGTAGCGGAAATTTTGAGTAGTTTGGAGAACCAGCAAATGCCACCTCTGGCTGGCCCCAGAGTGGGGTGGGAATGGGGATTTTGCAATATCCTTTCCCCAAGAGTGGGGTGGGAATGGAGATTTTGCAATATCGTTCCCCCAGGAGTGGAGAGGGAATGGAGATTTTGCAGTATCCTTCACCTGGAGTGGGGTGGGAATGGGGATTTTGCAGTATCCTTCCCCTGGAGTGTGGTAGGAATGGGGATTTTGCAATATCCTTTCCCCAGGAGTGGGGTGGGAATGGAGATTTTGCAATATTGTTCCCCCAGGAGTGGAGAGGGAATGGGGATTTTGCAATATCCTTTCCCCAAGAGTGGGGTGGGAATGGAGATTTTGCAATATCGTTCCCCCAGGAGTGGAGAGGGAATGGAGATTTTGCAGTATCCTTCACCTGGAGTGGGGTGGGAATGGGGATTTTGCAGTATCCTTCCCCAGGAGTGGGGTGGGAATGGAGATTTTGCAATATTGTTCCCCCAGGAGTGGAGAGGGAATGGGGATTTTGCAGTATCCTTCACCTGGAGTGGGGTGGGAATGGGGATTTTGCAGTATCCTTCCCCTGGAGTGGGGTGGGATTGGGGATTTTGCAATATCCTTTCCCCAGGAGTGGGGTGGGAATGGAGATTTTGCAATATCGTTCCCCCAGGAGTGGAGAGGGAATGGGGATTTTGCAGTATCCTTCCCCTGGAGTGGGGTGGGAATGGAGGTTTTGCAGTATCCTTCCCCTGCCACGCCCACCAAGCCACGCCCACCAAGCCCCACCCACAGAACCGCTAGTAAAAAAATTTGGATTTCCCCACTGATTAGGGGACTGGGGGCTAAAACATGGAAAGAAAAGTTGCAGGAACTGGGTACGTCTAATCCAAGGGTGTCAAACTCGACAACATCAGGGTTATGTTTGACCTTAGAGGACCGTGGGGCGTTGGCGTGGCCGGGCGTGGCCATGGTGGGCGTGCCCAGCTTGACGTCACTCATGTCAGGGGCACCTATGGTGGCCAAGGGCTAAGGCAGGACTTCCCTGAGCCCCTCCCTCACTCTCATTATAATCTCCTTCCTCCCTCCCTTCCTTCTCTCTTCTTTCTCCTTTCTTCTTCCTTCTTTTCGCTGTCAGAGGGCTGCAGGAGGCCATAACGGTGGAAAATGTTCCGTTTTCGCTGGCTGGTCCTTTGTTACTTCCACCTGGCCCCGCGGGCCAGATCTAAGCACCCCTTGAGTTTGACACCCCTGATCTAGTCTAAAAAAAGGAAGGAAGAGGGGTGACATAGTAGCTGTCTTCCATTATTTGAGGGGCTGCCACCAAGAAGAGGGGGTCAAATTATTCTCCAAAGCCCCTGAAGGCAGGACAGGAAGCAACGGGTGGAAGCTCATCAAGGAGAGATTCAACCTAGAACTAAGGAGGAATTTCCCAACCCTGAGAACAATTCACCAGTGGAACTGCTTGCCACCAGAAGTTGTGGGTGCTCCATCACTTTGGAGGTTTTTAAGAAGAGATTGGGCAGCCATTTGTCCGGAATCGTTTAAGGTCTCCTGCTTGAGCAGGGGGTTGGACTAAATGACCTCCAAGGTCCCTTCCAACTCTGTTACTCACAGTCACTTGATGGGTATTTTGAGTGCCAGCTTCCAAAGCTGCCTAACTCTGGCCACAGCTTGTTCCACCTTTCTGCTTTCTACAAAGATGCACATCCGAAAGGAAAGCAAATTAAAATCCCACCCATTTTACTACAAATCGGAGCATAAGGGGTGTGTAGATGTCTGCGGATATGCAGAGGCAACAGTTGGAGCGAGACATTGCCCGCAAAACAGCTGGATAGTGTGTGAGGTGATGGCAGGGCACATATGGCAACAGGGAATCCAGTGTGTGTCAGCCTACAAGAAGCTAAAGGTCTTGCACTTATGGCGCAGGGCACTAAATTTGGGGAGTTTTAATCTCACTTAATTTTACAAGGTGGGAACTCAGCTGGAAACTGGGAGATGGTGAGTTCTAGTCCTGCCTTAGGTACAAAAACCAGCTGGATGACTTTGGAGCCATCACCAGGAGACAGTGAGTTCTAGTACCACCTTAAGCACAAAAGCTAACTGGGTGACTTTGGCCTAATCTCTCTCTCTCTTTCTCTCTCACCCGTCCTAGTGCCAATGTCCTAGCGTTGTTGTTGTTGTGGGCAAAACAAGAGGAAGACGTTGTGTTGTTTTGTGTTCACTTCCTTGAGTTCTTTGCAGAAAACAATAAAGGCAGGATACAAACAAAAGAGCCTGGATAGCTCAACAGACAAAGCACTGTAATTTAACACCAGCTGTCTGCAATTAAAGTAAGTTCGAATCTCGCCAGGCTCAAGGTCGACTCAGCCTTCCATCCTTTCTAAGGTAGGTGAAATGAGGACCCAGATTGTGGGGGCAATAAGCTGACTTTGTATAAAAATATACAAAAGGATGAAGGCTATTGCTTAACGCACTGTAAGCAGCCCTGAGTCTCCGGAGAAGGGCGGCATATAAATCGAACCAATAAATAAATAAACAATAAATAAATAAAAATGGTGGAATAATCCACTTTTCTTAATTTACCAGCCTTGCTTTCACGATTCAGGGGGCAGAATGAGAAACCAGCAAATGTGATTATTTTCAGTGAATGGAGGAGACCTTTCTGTCTGAAATAGAAGTTAGGGGGTGCCTTTTTTTCAAAGTGGGGGCGCTGGGTACAGATACGTGCAGATACGGCTGGGTACCTAAAATGCCAAAGAGAGGATGGACGGCAAATTTCTGCGCTTTCCAGGAAGAAAGAAGCAGCTGGGAATGCAGCTGAATTCAGCCAACAACCTTGGCCAATGACCTCCCTCTCTGCATCACTGCCAGTTCTTGGAGAATATAAACGGCACAAAAAAAAAAAAAAATGCAAATCCTGCCTTTACGGGCATCGGATTTAACCGAGACTATTTTCTCCGCTCCGTGAATTAAGCTTGATTGCCACCGATCCAAAAATGTCGAGTGGTTAATATCTGAATCCCAACGAGCTTTGCGTATTTCAAGAAGATGCAGCTGCATAAATATTCTCAAAACCTGCCCCCCCTCACCCAGTTCTGACGATCTAGATTTCATTAAAAACCTGATTTTTTTTTTTTTAAAAAAACAAACTCTATTTTTGCTCCGTCTTTTTCCTTTTTCTCACCCTAAAAATATAGTCCCTTTGCATCGCTATCGTGGGAAGTTTAGAAACGGACTTCTTTGTTCCTGCCTGTTTTTCGCTGATATGGAGACAGATTCTGGTTTGTTTGTTTGTTTGTTTGTTTGTTTATTTGCTGGGCATATACAGGTGGTTCTCGATGTACAGCAGCTCATTTAGTGACCGTTCAAAGTTACAACAGCGTTGGAAAAAGTGAATGAGGAACTTTTTTCCCCACTGACGCTTGTGGTCGCCTGCTGGGATCAGAATTGTAAGTCACGTGATGAAAATTCTCATGCCTGTCTCTAACCCGACGGTCGCAGTGTCCTGGGTTTTCGTGTGATCCCCTTTTGCGACCTTCTGACAAGCAATGGGGAAGCCGGATTCGCTTAGCCACCTTGTTATGAACTTATCGACTGCATGGATTCACTTAACAACGGTGCGCGAGAGAGGTTGTAAAATGGGACAAAATTCACAGGGCGACCAAGAGAACTTTTGGGCTCCATTGCGGTGGTAGGTTGAGGCCAAGCGTTGGAATTTTGATCCCTTGAGTGCAACGGTCATAAGTGTGAAAAACAGCCACAAGTCCCTTTTTCCAGTGCTGTTCTAACTTCGGTCACTAAATGAACAGTTGTAAGTCGAGGACTACATGTCTTTATGACGGTTGCAGCATCCCTGGGGGGGGAATCCCCTTTTTGCGACCTCCTGACCAGCCACGTCAAGGGGGAAACCCAGATTCGCTTAACGACGGTGTGGCTACCTTAACAACTGCAGTGCTTCGCTTAACGACTGCAGCAAGAAAGGTTGTAAACTGGAGCAAAACTCACTCAACAATTGTCTCGCTGAAGCAGAAACGCGGGATTCCGTTTGTGGCTGTAAGTCGAGGACTACCTGTGCGCACGCCTTCCTCTCTCCCCGTCCTTTCCCACAGGTACCTGAGGACCCTCTACCTGGGACTCCAGAGCCGGTGGCAGTCTGAGCATCGCCAGCGCCATTTTTACTGGAGGATGATGTTCGAATGTGCCGACGTCAGCATGTTGCGCCTCCTGGAGACCTTCCTCAAGAGCGCCCCCCAACTGGTGTTGCAGCTGAGCATCATGGTGCAACAGAAAAGGATTTACCCGCTGCAGGGTAAGCGGAGGAGGGAAAGAAGGGGGAGGAGACACCTGGGGAAGGTGAGACTAAGGCCCTAGAGACGGGATGGAGGACCTATGGCACAGGTGGCACGCGTACGGATCTGGATGGGGAGGAACAGGCTCAGGCTCAACCCATCCAAGACTGAGTGGCTGTGGTTTCCAACGTCCCGATATAGTCAGCTGGTGCCATCGCTGACTATTGGGGGTGAATCATTGGCCCCCACGGAGAGGGCTCGCAACTTGGGCGTCCTCCTGGATTCACGGCTGTCTTTAGAAGAGCACTTGATGGCCGTGACCGGGAGGATTTTTCATCAGGTTCACCTGATCCGCCAGTTGCGTCCCTTTCTAGATCGGGACTCCCTACACACAGTCACTCATGCCCTTGTCACCTCCCGCCTGGACTATTGCAACGCTCTCTACATGGGGCTCCCCTTGAGGTGCACTTGGAGGCTCCAACTGGCGCAGAGTGCGGCCGCGCGGGTGGTTATGGGAGTGACATGGAGTTCCCATGTAACGCCTCTCCTGCGCGAGCTGCACTGGCTCCCGGTGGTCTTCCGAGTGCGCTTCAAGGTTCTGGTTACCACCTTTAAAGCGCTCCATGGCTTAGGACCTGGTTATCTACGGGACCGCCTGCTACCACCAATAGCCTCCCACCGGCCGGTACGCTCCCATAGAGAGGGGCTCCTCCGGGTGCCGTCGGCCAAACAATGCCGACTGGCAGCCCCCAGGGGGAGAGCCTTCTCTGTGGGGGCACCTACTATCTGGAATGAGCTCCCTCCGGAGATACGGAGGATCCCGGATCTACGCACCTTCCACCGCGCGCTTAAGACTCTCTTATTTCATCAAGCTGGCCTGGCTTAAATCTTCTCCCCTTTTTAAATGTAAATTTTAATTTGTTTTAAATTATGGGGTATTTTAAATTCAGCCAAATTTAATTCGTTTTTATTTGATTTTAAATTTTTGTATTTATGTGTTTTTATCTTGCGGCTGTTCACCACCCTGAGTCCTTCGGGAGAAGGGTGGTATAGAAATTTAATAAAATAAAATAAATAAATAAATAAAATAAATGCAGAGCCCTCTCTGCGGGCACGCCAGATGTTGCCCCAGACCAGCTCCACCACACATGCGTGCATGTGCCTCCCACCGGCGAGCTGGTCTTCAGGTCCCATGTGTGGTGGGAAGGGCGCATGCGTGCAGGTTGGTGCAGGAGGCTTTCCAGGCCCAAAATGGAGCACGGGGTGGGGGAGCTCACACATCCCCCTCGCACCCCATTTTGGCTTCCAGATTGGTGCAGGAGGCTTTCCAGGCGCCTCATTTTGGGCCTGGAAAGCCTCCTGCACCAACCTGGAAGCCAAAACGAGGCGTGTGGGACCGGGGCGCGTGCACAGGAGGGCGCTTGCATTGCATTTTGGGGGTTCGGGCACGTGCGTGTGTATTTGCGTGAGTGCGCATGCACTCAGCACTGAAAAGGTTAACCATCACTGCTCTAGAGCAAGGCATTTCCAAGGATCTCCACTCGATGAACTCAGAATAAATTGGGAATTGGGGCCGTCCTTGCCGTTCTCCGAGTTTGGTTGTTTTCTTGCAGACGTTTCATGACCTGTGAAGGTAACATCATGAGTGCTAGAAGGGAGTGGGGTTTGCAGAGAGGAGGAGGAGGACAAGGAGGACGAGGAGGACGAGGAGGAGGAGAAGGACGACTGTGGGGTCCTTGGTCCTCGCCGAGATTGATAGTTTTCTTGAAGATGTTTCATGACCCAACTAAGTAACATCATCAGTGCTGGAAGGAAGGGAGAGGGGTTGCGGAGAGGAGGAGGAGGACTGTGAGTTCCTTGGTACTCTCTGAGCTTGGTTGTTTTCTTGCAGATGTTTTGTGACCCGAGTAAGTAACACATTATCAGTGCTACAAGGGAGTGGGGTTTGCAGAGGAGGAGGAGGAGGACTGTCAGGTCCTTGGTGCTCTCTGAGCTTGGTTTTTTTTCTTGCAGACGTTTCATGCTACTCCTGATGATATTCCCTAGTTGGGTCATGAAACGCCTTCAGGAAAACAACCAAGATCAGAGAGCACCAAGGACCCCCACCGTCCTCCTCCTCTTCCTCCTCCTTCCCTGCTCCTCCACTCCGTAAACTGCACCCCATTTTTTTCCCCCATCACCACTTCTTCACGTGTCACTTTGGCTTGACTTCTTCTGACTCCTTTCCCACATACGAACACCAACGTAACTGTTTGGTGGTTGAACTTCCGGCCTCCTTGTCCGCCTCGGTGATGTACCTCCAAGGGATCCTCTCCTTGTCTCCTCTTGGTTTTCCTTCAGATCAATTCTCTCTCCTCCTCCCCCCCATCCAGGCTCTAGGCCATGGGTGTCAAACTCACGGCGTCACATTGTCGTCACGTGACGTATCACGAGTTTTTTCCCCTTCGCTAAATCGGTGAGTGTGGTCAACACGTGACACAGCTGGCCCACCGGTCGCAAGTTTAATATCTCTACTCTAGGCTGTCACCCCATCCCTGGGGTCTCCTCCAGCTTCAGTTCCACTTCTTCCCTGGAGAACCTTCAATGACACCTTGTCTTCTCCCTAATTCGTTGTTCCCCTTTGTCTCTCTGTTCCTCTTGGGCAGGTCTCTCAGCTTCTGCCTCACTGGTGTCTCTGGCATGGACCTTGGCCTCTTACCAAAAGGTGCTCCGGGATTCCCGGGAAGACAAGATGCCCATGTCCTACAAAGGTGCCATGGTCCAAGTCCTGTGGCACCTCTTCACTATTGCTGCCCGAGCCATCGCCTTCGCCCTCTTCGCCTCCGTCTTTCAGCTCTACTTCGGCATCTTCATCGTCACCCATTGGTGCATCATGACCTTCTGGATCATCCAAGGCGAGACGGATTTCTGCATGTCCAAGTGGGAGGAGATCATCTACAACATGGTGGTGGGCATCATCTACATCTTCTGCTGGTTCAACGTCAAGGAAGGCCGCAGCCGTTGCCGCATGTCCATCTACTACGTCATCACTCTGCTGGAGAACGCCGCGCTGACGGGCCTCTGGTACTGGTTCCGCGAACAGTACCTGATCTCTGAATTCTACGCTTTGATCATCGTCTGCGTGGTGGCCTCTAGCTTTGCTTTGGGAGTCTTCTTCATGTTCATCTACTACTGCCTCTTGCATCCCAGTGGAACCATTTTCGGGGCCCAGAACACTGGCTGCCTCTGTGGGGAAGAATCCACCGCCGTACCCCGGGCTACGGGGCCTCCACCGGATGTGATCACCAGTCCACCACGCTCCTTGCCAAGGACTACAGAACGAGAGGGGATACCGGGGGATAGAGACAGCTGCGGGCCGGTCTTTCAGGTCAGGCCCAGCATGCCTTCCACCCCCATAGCCCGGGCCCCACGGACAGAGGGGCCTGTTATTCGCATTGATTTGCCACGGAAGAAATACCCCGCCTGGGACGCTCATTTCATAGACAGGCGTCTCCGTAAGACCATCCTAGCTCTTGAGTACACCTCTCCGGCCACGCCACGCCTGCAGTATCGCAGCATGGGGGCATCGCAGGAGCTGTTGGAATATGAGACCACTGTGTGAGCTGGCCAGGAGGGACCCTTCCAGGGCTCGTGGGATGAACCGGGGTCCAAGCAGCCTGGGTGAGCAGGCCTTGAGACCGTCCCGGTCCTTTTTGGGTGGGATGGCGGGAGTGGCAATCCAGGAAGCATCAGGATGTCCTGTTCCCGTGTCGCGATATTCGGTTTAATTTCTCCTTCACACGATATACGGACTGCTCGTGGCTCCCCGCGCAATGATGGTCAACTGGTGCTATTTGCTGTTCTCTCAGCTCACTGTCTGGGCTATGCATTGGGTGGGTTGTGAAGCCCCTCCCCCCATCCCTGTGGGCAGCCCCCCCCTTGTTGGTCCTCCTCCCGAGTTGCGTTCCAGGAGGGACCCTATTTTCCCAGCCAAGCCTCTCTCAAAATACCTCACTGTGACTTGAGCCAAGGCCACCAAGGGCTTCTCTTATCTCCGATGCCCACGAAGCGGTTGGCTGGGAGTGGGTGGGTGACACAAGCAGAGGGGTCCATCTCCGGAGTGAGTGGGGGTGGCGGGCGGAGGTGATGGGAACCGCAGAGCCCAAAGGAGTCCTGGAATGGGATGGGAAGACCATTGTAAAGCAGGAGGAGGAATGGATTTTAGGCTGCGGGCCACTTCCTGGCAACGGGGGGTGGGGAGGTGGGGGGGTGGGATTCGATCCCAGGACTGGGTATCAGTGGGTGCTTTGCTTTTGCTGGAACAGGACCAGGGGAGCTGGCAAGTTTTCATACAGGAAACAGAGCTGGCATAGAGAAGCAGGACCGTTCACCCCGTTTTTCGACTCGCCCCCAAATTGAACAGAAAGATTTCCCATGACAGCATATCCATCAGACACAATCTGTCGGGGAGGGCAGATTCTGGATTTGGGGAAGGGTCTGTAGTGCTGTCAGGTACCCTTATTTGCAGGATGGGGGAGGGGTGGGAAACACCCTTCGTTGCCCCTTTTCCTATGTCTATTTGTCCGCCTCCAAACGAATGAGAGAGCTTCCTGAAGGAGCCGATCCGATTCTAGGACCCCCCTGGATTGAAATTGTGCCATGAAACCCAAGCTTTAGTGAGTATTAAAAAAGGGGGTGGGGTGGGGTGGTTAGGGCTGTTATTGGAGGAGGGGTATTAGTATTAGCCTTCCAATGGGCAGGCTCCAGATAGGGTGGGAATGGTATGGGGGAATGGCTTAAGAGAGATGGAAGAAGAGATGCTGTCTAGGGAACAATCAGATAAGGGACGGCTTAACCCCGAGATACATAATGGTTGCAGGAATTGAATTGAATTGAATTGAATTGAATTGAATTGAATTGAATTGAATTGAATTGAATTGAATTGAATTGAATACAGGTAATCCTCGACTTACAACAGTTCATTTAATCGCCATTCAAAGTCACAACAGCACTGGAAAAAGTGACTTATGACCTTTTTTTCACACTCACAACCATTGCAAAATCCCAGAAAAATTCAGATGCTTGACAACTGGCTGGCTCTTATTTATGACGGTCCCAGCGTCTCAGGGTCAGGTGATCCTTATTTGCGACCTCCCCACGAGCAAAGTCAACGGGGAAGCCAGATTCACAACCTTAACGACCGTGTCCCTAACTTAGCAACTTCAGTGATTCACTTAACGAATGTGGCAAGAAAGGTCGTAAAATGGGGCGAAATTCACTGAACAAATGTCTCACTTAGCGACATAAATTTTGAGCTCCATTGTGGTTGTAAGCCGAGAACGACCTGTACTTTATTTGGCCAAATGTGACTAGACACACAAGGAATTTGTCTCTGATATGGAAGCACTCAGGAAGACGATCAGGAGGGACCCTCCCAAGTTTCTCAGGCTGTATAGGAGACGGTGGAGATTTGTACCTTCAAATGTGCAAAACGGGTGTCGGTCTTAGGCCAGACAACAAACACAACCGTATGAACGGATTCTATTTGACTGTAAGGCTCCATTAACAAAACCTTGCAAGTCCGAAAGAACAAATCTCCCACTGTCACTTTTACATCCTGAGCAACTAGGGAGGGTCCCTTCAGAGCTTCTTTCTTCATCTGTTATGCAGCTGAGGGCTAAGCCAGGAGTCCCCAACCCCTGCACCACAGCCCACTACTGGGCCTTGAGTCGTTTGGAACCCCTGTCGCGAAAGTCGCGGGCAAGCGCTCGCATCCCCACTTCCGCAAGCAGCAGGCGAGCGCGTGCATGGACGCCCATCGCTCGTGCCTTCCCCAAAGGCAGTAACAGAGTTGGAAGGGAACTTGGAGGTCATCTAGACCAACCCCCTGCTCACACAGGAGACCTGTACTAGGGATTCGAACTGCTGACCTTTCTGATCGACAAACTCAGTCTTAACCACTGAACTAAGGGCTAAGCTGCCTCTTATCTAACTGTTCCCTAAGCAGCATTTCTTCCTCCCTGTGTCTCAAGGTCTTTCTCACATACCATTACAGAACCCAACTCCCAAAATTTACAGCTCTCCTCTCCAAAGGGATTTACGGGCCTTCTAAGAGCTGCCATCCCAAGAGAAGCCACCAGGGGGGGAAACACTAATTAATGGAGTTCCATCTTCACCCAAGGAATTCTGGGAATTAGCTCAATGGTGCCAAATTATTAGTTGTTCTCTATGGAGGCTCTTCTCTAGAGTTGTTCTCTATGGGATCACAGCCTCCTGGATTACTGGACTACAGTTCCCACAAGGCCAGAGTCCCTACTGGCTGGGAGTCATTGGAACTGTAGTCCGAGATAGCTCTAAAGCTGCCATGTCAGACTTCAATCCCAACAATTCTCAGCCCGAATCGACCACAGTTATATAAACTGGAATAACAGAAGCATTATTTTCCACGCCTGCCCTTGGTTAGCCGATTATAGCTAGTCCTCGATTTACAACGATCCATTGTTCAATTGTTCAAAGTTACAACAGCCCGGAAAAAAAAGGTGATTTAGGATTGGTCCTCGCATTTATGACCGTTGCAACGATCCCGTGATCCTAATTGGCACGTATTAATGATGGTTGCAGCATCCCGGAATGACGTGATGTCATCTTCCAAACCGGCTTCTGACTGGCAAAATCAACGAGGGAAACTGGATTCACTTAACAACCACATGATTCATTTAACAACATGATTCACAGCTGCGGTAATTTACCTACAAACCATAGCAAATAAAAGTCCTAAAATAGGATACGACTGACTTAACAACTTCCTTGTTTAGGAAGGGAACTTCTGACTGGTGATAGTCGTCATAAGTCGAGGACTAACTGTGGAATCGATATAACAGAAGAAACACTCGCATTTTCTCTGTTTAACCCAATGGGGATTCTCGGAATGATCCATCCGTGGTGGCATGGGAGAATTGCTAAGATATGTTGGCTGGGGAATTCTGGGAGTTGAAGTTCAGAGATCTTAAAGTTGCCAAGTTGGAGATCCCTGATGTAGAACAGTGGCTCTATTTAAAATTATTTGATTTAATTATGTTTAAGGGTAGGTCTGTTTAAAATGGGGGTGGAGGAGAGGAAAGAAATTGGATTGATATGATATGAGCTAACAGGCCTGATATCTAAGGAGCTAAATCGATTAGATTTCAAATTGATTAGCTAGGTTTATGAAACAAGTTCTTGTACAAACCCAAATTTCCCAAATTTCCCCTAATCCCCTCACCCTTTTCCTTGCCTTTTACCTCAAGCGAACAAGAACTGAATGTGAATAACTTTGCACTAGATCCGTACACCTAAGCTTTTAAAGCAGTAATTTTCCAACCGGACTCCTGGAAGATGGGTGGTCTTCAACTCCCAGAATTCCCCAGCCAGCCATGTTGGCTGGGGAATTCTGGGAGTTGAAGTCTACCCGTCTTCGAGTCGCCATGTTGGAAAAAAAAACATGGTTTTGAAATCTTTAATGGTAAACCAGACCACCTAGCTTGACAGTTTCTGGGATCACATCAGACAGAAGACTCCATAACACCCACCCAAAACTCTGTACATGCTCTATTCTCTGGGATACACCTTATGTGGCACTGAGACTCTTAGGATGCAATTAGAATTGTAGCAAAGTAGAGAGCTGGAAATCCGGATGGGGTTGAAGGCCCCATGTGCAAAGTATGAACCCTTCCATTACGCCTCAATAAGGACCAGAAACTTAATTGGCGAGCCAAACAGCAAAACTGGCCTATTCTTGAACCGTGTGGTGCCAAGATGGTGTAGTAGTTAAAAGCTCCCTTGTCCTAGCCTCAGTGTTGGGTGTGTGAGTTTCTGGAGGTTACTAGCAGCAAAATTTCACTTTTAAAAAATCTCTTTTTTTAATCCTTAGGGGAAAGCATGGGAGGAAAGAGAGACAGTTTGGTCTAGTAGTTTAAGGCACCAGCCTAGAAAGCAGGAGACGGTGAGTTCTAGTTCTGCCTTAGGCAGGAAAGCCAGTTGGGAGACTTTGGGCCAATCACCAGGAGACCGTGAGTTCTAGTTCTGCCTTAGGCAGGAAAGCCAGTTAGGTGACTTTGGACCAATCGCCAGCAGACCGTGAGTTCTAGTTCTGCCTTAGGCAGGAAAACCAGTTGGGAGACTTTGGACCAATCGCCAGGAGACCGTGAGTTCTAGTTCTGCCTTAGGCAGGAAAACCAGTTGGGAGACTTTGGACCAATCGCCAGGAGACCGTGAGTTCTAGTTCTGCCTTAGGCAGGAAAGCCAGTTAGGTGACTTTGGAGCAATCACCAGGAGACCGTGAGTTCTAGTTCTGCCTTAGGCAGGAAAGTCAGTTAGATGACATTGGACCAATCGCCAGGAAACCGTGAGTTCTAGTTCTGCCTTAGGCAGGAAAGCCAGTTAGGTGACTTTGGGCCAATCGCCAGGAGACGGTGAGTTCTAGTTCTGCCTTAGGCAGGAAAGCCAGTTGGGAGACTTTGGGCCAATTGCCAGGAGACGGTGAGTTCTAGTTCTGCCTTAGGCAGGAAAGCCAGTTAGGTGACTTTGGGCCAATCGCCAGGAGACGGTGAGTTCTAGTTCTGCCTTAGGCAGGAAAGCCAGTTGGGAGACTTTGGGCCAATTGCCAGGAGACGGTGAGTTCTAGTTCTGCCTTAGGCAGGAAAGCCAGTTGGGAGACTTTGGGCCAATTGCCAGGAGACGGTGAGTTCTAGTTCTGCCTTAGGCAGGAAAGCCAGTTGGGAGACTTTGGGCCAATTGCCAGGAGTCGGTGAGTTCTAGTTCTGCCTTAGGCAGGAAAGCCAGTTGGGAGACTTTGGGCCAATTGCCAGGAGACGGTGAGTTCTAGTTCTGCCTTAGGCAGGAAAGCCTATTGGGTGACTTTGGACCAATCACCAGGAGACGGTGAATTCTAGTTCTGCCTTAGGCAGGAAAGCCAGTTAGGTGACTTTGAACCAATCGCCAGGAGATGGTGAGTTCTAGTTCTGCCTTAGGCAGGAAAACCAGTTAGGTGACTTTGGACCAATCGCCAGGAGACGGTGAATTCTAGTCTGGCCTTAGGTACGAAAACCCAGTTATCTAACTATGCGCCAGTCCCTCTCTCTCAGCCCAAAAATAGAAGGAGGAAGGGTGCTGCATAGTCTCGCTGCCTTGAGTTATTTATAAATATCATAAAGGCAAGGAATAAATAAAATAAATAGAAATCATGGGCATTATGCCAGCTGCTACCTCCGAGGATTATTTCTCCTGGGGAAATAATAAGATTGGCCAGAAATATGAAATCAGGGCTGGGGAAACGATGGTCCCTTTAAGACTCGTGGACTTCAACTCCCAGAATTCCTGAGCCACCTTCAGGAATTCTGGGAGTTGAAGTCCACGAGTCTTAAAGGGGCCGTCATGCCCCACCTCAGGACTAAATGCCTTTCACAAAGTCCATCTGTGTCCCAGATCAGCCATAAGAAGGGACGTGTTGAACCGAAGGGAAACGCAAGGATATTGCTGGGTGAGAAAATAAAAAAATTGCCCGGCACCTGAAGACGAAAAGAACAGCAACAATAATTATGATCGCTTTTTTCCTGCCTGTCCCATCACCAGCAGGGCTGAGAAAATCTACCTAATGCAGCCAGATTCTATTCAAGGGTAAAACGATCTACCTCAACAACGGCAAAGCTGCAACCCGTCTTCGGCCTTGTACAATTCCCCCAACAATATCCTGCGTTTTTAATCGGTGGATTCACAACAATGACAGGCAGACAGTTGCTATGAGCTAAGGAGCAGAACAGGACAAAATAGCGAAGTTTGGAGGGACCTTGGAGGTCTTCTAGTCCAACCCCCTGCTCAGGCAAGAAAACCCTACATCACGTCGGACAAGTGGTTGTCCAATCTCTTCATAAAAACCTCCAATGATGGAGCACTCACAACTTCTAGTGGCAAGCTGTTCCACTGGTTAATTTTTCTCACTGTCAGGAAAGGCTGAGGTTGATTTAAGCTTTTCAGAAAGCTTTTGGCACAAAACTCTTTTAATTTGTACAATCTCTGTACAAGCTAGAACTGAACCGAAGAAGCTTCTTGGATGAGAAGCGAAAGGTCTTCAAGGAAAAACAAAGTCCAATTGCCTATTGGAAAAAGTCCCTTTGGGGGTCCACTCTTAATTTGAATTTAATAAATTCTTAAGAATGTACTACCCAGGAGGGGTAGTCCTTGACTTATAACCCGCATTGAGGCCAAAACGTCTATTGCTAAACCAAAAGTGACTTCCATTTTATCATCTTTCTTGTTTAAGCGAGTCGCTGCAGTTGTTAAGCGAGTCGCACGGTTGTTAAATGAATCTCGCTTGCTCTATTGACTTTGCTCGTCCAAAGGTTGCAAAAACGGCATTGCGGGACATTGCCACCATCACAAATACGAGCCAGTTACCAAGCGTCTGGATTTCGATCGCGTGACCATGGGGATGGTGCGACGGTCGTAAGTGTGAAAAACGGTCATAACTCACTTTTGTTTCCTGTGGTGTTGTAACTGCGAACGGTCCCTAAATGAATGGTTGTAAGTTGAGGACGACCTGCGTTGTAATGAAATAGTGATGGAGACTTGGAGGCTGAGAAATCTGCTTATGTTATAGAGCAGGGGTCTCCAACCTTGAATTCTGGGAGTTGAAGTCCACAGGTCTTAAAGTGGCCAAGGTTGGAGACCCCAGTTATAGAGAGGAGGAATTGCAATGAAGTGATGTGTTCCAACAGGCAAGAAGAAGGAAGGAAGGAAGGAAGGAAGGAAGGAAGGAAGGAAGGAAGGAAGGAAAAGAAAGAAAGAAAGAAAGAAAGAAAGAAAGAAAGAAAGAGGAAGGAAGGAAGGAAGAAAAAGAAAGAATGAATGAAAGAAAGAAAGAGGAAGGAAGGAAGGAAGAAAAAGAAAGAAAGAAAGAAAAAAGAGGAAGGAAGGAAGGAAGAAAAAGAAAGAAAGAAAGAATGAAAGAAAGAGGAAGGAAGAGAAAGAAAGAAAGAAAGAGGAAGGAAGGAAGGAAGGAAGAAAAAGAAAGAAAGAAAAGAAAGAAAGAAAGAGGAAGGAAAGAAGAAAAAGAAAGAAAGAGGAAGGAAGGAAGAAAAAGAAAGAAATGAAAGAAAGAAGGAAGGAAGGAAGGAAGGAAAAGAAAGAAAGAGGAAGGAAGGAAGGAAGAAAGAAAAAGAAAGAAAGAAAGAATGAAAGAAAGAAAAAGAAAGAGGAAGGAAGAAAGGAAGGAAGAGAAAGAAAGAGAAAGAAAGAAAGAGGAAGGAAGGAAGGAAAAGAAAGAAAGAATGAAAGAAAGGAAGGAAAGAAGAAAAAGAAAGAAAGAAAGAGGAAGGAAGGAAGGAAGAAAAAGAAAAAGAGTGAAAGAGAAGGGAAGGAAGGAAGAAAAAGAAAGAAAGAAAGAAAGAGGAAGGAAGGAAGGAAGGAAGGAAGGAAGGAGAACTCTCAACAGCTGGAAGTCATGGTGGGGTCCTTCTTCCATCCATCCTTCGTCTCCTTTTTCAGTTCCACCTTCCCTTCCATAATGGAGTTCATGGAAGCATGATGGAGCAATCAACCAACGAAATAGTTTGCCTCCAATATATTGCGGGGGCTCCATCACTGAAGGCTTTCAAAAAGAACTGGGCAACCATTGGTCTGAAATATATATAGGGCTTCCCGCTCGAGCTGCGGGTTGGACTGGAGGACCTCCAAGGTCCCTTCCAAACTCTATAAGTTTCTCTGTCCAGGATTATAACAAAGGCAGGCGCACAATCGAATTGTAGCATTGGAAGGTACCTGGGGATTAAATCTGCAGATGATCTTCAGATGGCAGGAATAGCCAACACTCCAGAAGACAAGCTAAACATCCAGAAAAGATCTTGACAGACTTGAACAATGGGCCCTATCCAACAACATGAAATTTAATGTGGAGAAAAGCAAGGTGTTGTTTTTTTTTTACACCTGAGAAAGGTACATGGTTGCTAAGTAAATCTGGCTTCCCCGAAGGGACAAGTACAGATTAGGCGAAATCTGGTAACTGTGAGAGGGACCTTCGAGTCCTAGTGGACGATCGCTTAAACATGAGCCAGCCGTGTGCGGCAGCAGTCAAAAAAGCTAACACAATTCTTGGTTGTATCAACAGAGGCATAGAATCAAAATAAGGTGAAGTATTAGTACCGCTTTGTAAAACCTTAGTAAGGCCACACCTGGAATCCTGCAACCAATTTTGGTCACCATACTACAAAAAAGAGGTTGAGAGTTTGGAAAGAGTTCGGAGAAGAGCAACTGAGCAGCCAAAAAGAAAGAGAGAGGAGGGGAGGAGAAGGAGAAGAAGAAAAGAAGGAAGGAAGGAAGGAAGGAAGGAAGGAAGGAAGGAAGGAAGGAAGGAAGGAAGGAAGGAAGGAAGGAAGAGCAGCAGCCAAAAAAGCTAACACAATCCTGGGTTGTATCAACAGAGGCATAGAATCAAAATAAGGTGAAATATTAGTACCGCTTTATAAAGCCTTAGTAAGGCCACACCTGGAATCCTGCAACCAATTTTGGTCACCATACTACAAAAAAGAGGTTGAGAGTTTGGAAAGAGTTCGGAGAAGAGCAACTGAGCAGCCAAAAAGAAAGAGAGAGGAGAGAAGAAAAAGGAGAAGAAAGAGAGAGAGAGAGAAAGAGAGAGAGAGAGAAAGAAAGAAAGAAAGAAAGAAAGAAAGAAAGAAAGAAAGAAAGAAAGAAAAAGAAAGAAAGAAAGAAAAGAGCAGCAGTCAAAAAAGCTAACACAATCCTTGGTTGTATCAACAGAGGCATAGAATCAAAATCAGGTGAAGTATTAGTACCGCTTTGTAAAGCTTTAGTAAGGCCACATCTGGAATCCTGCGTCCAGTTTTGGTCCCCACATTACCAAAAAAAGAGATTGAGACTTTGGGAAAAAGTGTAAAGAGTAACTAAGATGATGAAAGGCCTGGGGACTAAAACATATGATGAACAGTTGCAGGAATTGGGGTTTGGCCAGTCTAGAGAAAAAAAGGACTAAGGGGGACATGAGAGCAGTATCCCAGTATTTGAGGGGCTGCCCCAAAGAAGAGGAGGGTCAAATTATTCTCCAAAGCACCAGAAGGCAGGACAAGAAACGACGGATGGAAACTCATCAAAGAGAGAAGCAACTTGGAATTAAGGAGAAACTTCCCAACAGGGAGGACAATTAACCAGTGGAACTGCTTGCAACCAGATGCTGTGGGTACTTGAAAATTTCCTACTTGAAAACCCCCAGTGATGGAGCACCCACAACTTCTGGAGGCAAGCTGTTCCACTGATTAATTTATCCTTATTCTGGGTTGCTTCTTTCCTTAACAGAACAACAGAATAACAGTTCCGATGGAAGGGACCTTGGAGGTCTTCTAGTCCAACCCTCTGCTCGATCAGAAGACCCAATACCATTCCAGATGAATGGCTGTCCAATCTCTTCTTAAAAACCTCCATTGATGGAGGAACCACAATTTCTGGTGGCAAGCAGTCCCACTGGTTAATTGTTCTCACTGTCAGGAAGTTTCTCCTTAGTTCCAGGTTGCTTCTCTCCTTGATGAGTTTCCACCCGTTGCTTCTTGCCTGCCTTCATGTGCTTTGGAGAATAGCTTGACTCCCTCTTCTTTGGGGCAACCCCTGAGATATTGGAAGGCTGCTATCATGTCTCCCCTAGTCCTTCTTTTCATGAAACTAGACATACCCACTTCCTGCAACCGTTCTTCATATGTTTCAGCCTCCAGTCCCCTAATCATCTTTGTTGCTCTTCTCTGCACTCTTTCTAGAGTCTCAACATCTTTTTTACATCGTGGCGACCAAAACTGGACGCAGGATTCCAAGTGTGGCCTTACCAAGGCCTTATAAAGCGGCATTAATACTTCACGTGATCTTGATTCTATCCCTCTGTTTACGCAGCCCAGAACTGTGTTGGCTTTTTTGGCAGTTGTTGCACGCACGGCTGGCTCAGATTTCAAGAAGCCACTCAGCCCAAACTGGACCTGAAGGTCAGCAGATGGAGGACCAGGCCACCATCTCAGCCACCTGTCCTGCCTCCTCTGGACCAAGCCTGCTCTTCCTTTGTCTCAAACAGCTGGGACAATAAGCCACCATCCGTGGGCCTCTTGAAGGAAGCCGCGAACAGAGGGCTTGTGTTGTCAGCGGCATATTTGGGGGCCCGGCCATCTGTCTCTGAGTTGACGACCACGGTGGATGGCAGCTGTCCCTTGATTCTGCCAGCATCCCCGGGGGTGGGGGGTGGAGGGGTGGGGAAGGGGGTGGGGGGGTGGGCTTCAACCATCTTGCTTCAACATCTGATAATCCATCAGGGAGCCTTCTTAACCAACCGTGGTGTCTGTTCCAGCCCCCAGACAAGACGGTGCAAAATTCAGCCGTGCAGAAATTAAACCGAGGGAGAAATGATAAAGAGAGCTGCAGCAGAGGTTTTGATCTGAACGTCCCATGTTTGATGATGATGATGATGATGATGATGATGATGATGATGATGATGGCATTTTTCTCCAAACAGGGAAAGTAGGGAGAAAGCAGTGGAGAATTTTTATTTTAAAGCTGACCTCCAGGTTTTCAGGCGTTTGGCATAACATTTTAAAGAAGGAAGGGAAAGAAGAAGGGAAGGAAGAAGGAAAGAAGGAAGAAGGAAAAAAGAAACAAAGGAAGAAGGGGAAGGAAAGGAGGAAAAGAAAGGCAAAGAAAAGGCAAAGAAGAAGGGGAAGGAAAGAAGGGAGGGAGGAAGGAAGGAAAGAAGGAAGGAAGGAAGGAAAGAAGGAAGGAAGAAAGGAAAGGAAAAGAAAAGGCAAAGAAGAAGGAGAAGGAAAGAAGGGAGGGAGGAAGGAAGGAAAGGAAAGAAGGAAGGAAGGAAAGAGGAGAGGAAAGGAAAAGAAAAGGCAAAGAAGAAGGGAAAGGAAAGAAGGGAGGGAGGAAGGAAGGAAAGGAAGGAAGGGAAAGGAAGGAAGGAAGGAAAGGAAAAGGAAAAGGCAAAGAAGAAGGGGAAAGAAAGAAGGAAGGAAGGTAGGGAGGAAGGAAGAAAGGAAGGAAAGGAAAGGAAAAGGCAAAGAAGGGAAAGGAAAGAAGGGAGGGAGGAAGGAAGGAAAAGGAAGGAAGGAAAGGAAAAGGCAAAGAAGAAGGGGAAAGAAAGAAGGAAGGAAGGTAGGAAGGAAGAAAGGAAGGAAAGAAAAGGAAAAGTCAAAGAAGAAGGGGAAGGAAAGAAGGGAGGGAGGAAGGAAGGAAGGAGGAGGAAAGGAAGGACTACATGCTGTTATTTCTTAGAGCAACAAAATATAGTCAGAGTCACCATGGTGAGTTGGGTGGCATAGAAGTTTAGTAATCAATAAATAAATTAGTTCATCAAATATCCTGATAATGGCAGCCGGTGCTGGCTGGGGAATTCTGGGAGTTGAAGTCCACCCTTCTTAAAGGTGCCAAGGATTCAGACAGACCGTGAGGCTACAGGGTTCCTTGTGGAAGAAGAGATTGTGAAGGGCTGGGCAGCCACAAGACAGGGGAGGGGGCTGCCTTCTGTCCGGGCAGGAAATGCAGCCCCCTCTCCCCTGTTTGCAATGTATTCAAATCCCTTGGGGGAAGGGGGGCTCTTTAGAAGCCCAGACCCCCACCAAGGTAACCATCTCTGCCTTTGGGCCACGATCTTCTAGACTTCAGAGCGACGGCAGAGTGGGCTTCCCTCCCCTCCCCTCCCCCCACCCACCCTTATCTGCCCATCTTCCCCTATGCAGGTGGTCCTTGACTTACAGCCATTCGTTTAGAGACCGTTCGAAGTTACAATGGCACCAGTGGTGGGATTCAAATAACTCAACAACCGGTTCTCTGCCCTAATGAACAGCTGGGTAGGCGTGGCTCGGTGGTCATGTCACCCTGTGGCTCGGTGGTCATGTGACCGCGTGGCTCGGTGGACATGTGACCGTGTGGGCGTGACCAACTCAATGTCACTCAGGTTGATGGGTGCTTCACCTTAGCTGTTACAATGTAACAAGGGTTAACCAGAGAGGCAGTTTCTGTAAGCAGGGCAATAAAGTTTAGGCTAGAACTAACACCAGAATGTTTCCTTCCTGCCTTCCTTACAGGATTAGCCCTGTAAAGCAGGGAAAAAAACTAAAATAAGATTTCTTCCAACAACCGGTTCTCCGAACTGCTTAGAAAGTTAACAACCGGTTCTCCCGAATAGGTGCGAACTGGCTGAATCCCACCACTGAATGGCACTGAAAAAAGGAAGTTATGGCCGTTTTTCACACTTAATGACCGTTGCAATCTCCCCAGGGTCACTGATCAAAATTCAGATGCTTGGCCATTGATTTGTATTTATGACAGTCACAGAGTCCCGGGGGGGTGGTGTCAGGTGATCCCCTTTTGCGACCTCCCGACCAGGAAAGTCAATGGGGAAGCCGGATTCGCTTAATGGCCATGGTACTCACTTAAGAACTGCAGGAGTTCACTTAACAACCGTGGCAAGAAAAGTCATCAAATCGGGGGGGGGGGGTAGAAACTCACTCAACGGTCTTGCTTAGCGGCAGAAACGTCGGGCTCAATTGTGGTCATAGGGCGAGGACGACCTATAGACACCCAGTTTTTGGGGGGGACGATAGAGATGCATACGGAAAGGCTCACCACTGTCCCCTCTCACCTGGCGGTGTTTGAACTGGCTTGGATGGGCACCATGGGAGTTGTAGTCTGAAGGTTCACGGGATTATGGAAGCTGTAGGGGGCGTCTCATTTGATAGCGCTGTTCCATTACTTCCCACCTCCTGCATCCCTTTCGCTTCCTCTTCCCGGGGAACAGGAAAATTTGGCAAGCACATTTGTGAAGGGGGTGTGTTGGTTGTGCGTTGTGGTTCAGTTCAGTGGGGAAGGGGCAAGATTCCCGGCTAAGACCCCGGCAAAGATGAAGATGTGGCTGGAGACCCTCTTCCAAGCCTCCCCCCACCCCACATGCTATGGAAAAGCTGAGTAACACAACTCCCCTTCTACTACCCTGAATAAAAAGCTGGATTTTTCTTTTTTTTTGCTCGAGTCTTATTGAAAGTGTCCCGGTGATTTAAGGCCTCCACATACACCCACCATAGCTACAACTGTTGGCATCCCAGGCTTGTGGTGTACTGATATCAACTGAGAATAGGGTGGGCAGGGTATCGGTTTAAAAGAAAAGGAGGCAGGCACCCAGGATGACTTCTTTCTGAATTCAGCCAGTAATTCCACATTTTTTTAAAAATCTCATCCGCTTTAAAAGGTGTGGACTTCAACTCCCAGAATTCCCCAGCCAGCTCTGAATTCTGGGAGTTGGAAGCCCACCCCTCTTTAAAGCGGTCGGAATGGCGAAACACAACTGTAGCTGCTCTCAGTAGCAACATACAAGTAGTTCTCGACGTACGACCGGCCGTTTAATGAATGTACCAAGTTATGACGGATCTCCCAAAAGTACTTTACACAACCCATTTTTGGGAATGATGACGGCCACACACAAACGCATACGGGCGAGGATCACGGGATCACATTTATAAGGTCCTGATGGCGATTTATGACTTTTTTGGACCAGAGTTTTATTTCCACTTTCTGGCAAAAAAAAAAAACAACCCATCTATTGGGGGGAGGGGCAATGGATGGATTCGCATAACGACCGTCGTGAGAAGCAATGGGAACTTCCAAACTGAACACAGAATGACTCGGCTTACGACCGCAAGGACTGATGACTGTGATTATGGTCATGAGTCGAGGATTACTGTATATCAACCCTACCCAGGGGTTGGGAGGGGATCATGGAGGTTGTAGTCAAGGATGGGGAAGGGTTGACAAGAGAAGTGGACAGCCCCCCAAAAAATGTCCAAGAATCCTGCTTGACTTGGCTGGCTGCTTTGAGGTACGCTGGATTGGGTGAAGGGCAGCTGGGCATCTCTCTGTTATTTCCCCCAGGACACCCCCCCCAAATCCTGCCCCCCTTGGGACCCCCCCCTCCAGGGTCTGGGATCTTGCCCAGGGGAGACGCCACCAAGTTCTGCTCTCAAGAGTCTTTTGTATACCACAAACTTTTTGTATATTTTTAATTCTGCTACAACATGATAATAAATTCATTTCAATAAAAACTGTCTCGTTGGCCTGAGTCTTTTATTTATTTCCCCCCCCCCTTTCCTGGCTGATTTCCACTAAGCAACAAGAGCTCGTTTTTTGTGGGGGGGGGTGTCCCCGGTCCTCGCGAACGTTTCCTGACCCAACTAGGTAACATCATCGGTGCTTCAAGGGAGAGAGGTTTGCGGAGGTGAGGAGGAGGAGGAGGAGGAAGAAGAGCAGGACTGTGGGTTCCTTAAGGTTCCTTGGGACGTTTCAGGACCCAACTAGGTAACATCATCAGTGCTAGAAGGGAGGGAGGTTTGCGGAGCAGGTGAGGAGGAGGAGGGAGGAGGAAGAAGAAGAGGAGGAGGAGGAGGAGAACGACGGTGGGGTTCTTGATCCTCTCTGAGCTTGGTTATTCTCTTACAGACATTTCATTACCAAACTAGGTGATATCATCAGTGCTAGAAGAGATTGGGGTTTGCTTTTTGTTTATATACAGTGCCTTGCCCTGCCAGTGTCAGTCTAATGTTCCTGGTGGTTCCTTCATTAGACTATTATTCAATGTTTGATTACGGTATGTTGGTAGTTTCTGAATTGTCCTATCAACACTGAGAGGGCAAGTCACTTGTATATAAATAGAGAGCAACCCCCAAACTCCTTAACACTGACGATGTTACTTCCTCCTCCTCCCTCCTCTTCCTCCCCCCCTTCCTTCCTTCCTTCCTTCCTTCCTTCCTTCCTTCCTTCCTTCCTTTCTCCCTCCCTCCCTCCCTCCCTCCCTCCCTTCCTTCTTTCCTTCCTTCCTTCTAGCACTGATGATGTTCCCTAGTTGGGTCATGAAACATCTGCAAGAAAACAGCCAAGCTCCAAGAGCACCAGGGACCCCACAGTTCTCCTCCTCCTCCTCCTCCTCCTCCTCCCTCCCCCTCCTCTCCTTCCTTCCTTCCTTCCTTCCTTCTAGCACTGATGATGTTCCCTAGTTGGGTCATGAAACGTCTGCAAGAAAACAACTGAACTCAGAGAGCACCAGGGAAGGAGGAACCACAATTCTTCTCCTTCTCCTCCTTCTCTTCCTCCTCCCCTCCCTCCCTCCCCCCCTCCCTTCCTTCTTTCCTTCCTTCTAGCATTGATGATGTTCCCTAGTTGGGTCATGAAACGTCTGCAAGAAAACAGCCAAGCTCCAAGAGCACCAGGGACCCCACAGTTCTCCTCCTCCTCCTCCTCCTCCCTCCCCCTCCTCTCCTTCCTTCCTTCCTTCCTTCCTTCCTTCTAGCACTGATGATGTTCCCTAGTTGGGTCATGAAACATCTGCAAGAAAACAGCCAAGCTCCAAGAGCACCAGGGACCCCACAGTTCTCCTCCTCCTCCTCCTCCTCCTCCCTCCCCCTCCTCTCCTTCCTTCCTTCCTTCCTTCCTTCCTTCCTTCCTTCCTTCCTTCCTTCCTTCTAGCACTGATGATGTTCCCTAGTTAGGTCATGAAACATCTGCAAGAAAACAACTGAACTCAGAGAGCACCAGGGAAGGAGGAACCACAATTCTTCTCCTTCTCCTCCTTCTCTTCCTCCTCCCCTCCCTCCCTCCCCCCCCTCCCTTCCTTCTTTCCTTCCTTCTAGCATTGATGATGTTCCCTAGTTGGGTCATGAAACGTCTGCAAGAAAACAGCCAAGCTCCGAGAGCACCAGGGACCCCACAGTTCTCCTCCTCCTCCTCCTCCTCCTCCCTCCCCCTCCTCTCCTTCCTTCCTTCCTTCCTTCCTTCCTTCCTTCCTTCTAGCACTGATGATGTTCCCTAGTTGGGTCATGAAACGTCTGCAAGAAAACAACTGAACTCAGAGAGCACCAGGGAAGGAGGAACCACAATTCTTCTCCTTCTCCTCCTTCTCTTCCTCCTCCCCTCCCTCCCTCCCCCCTCCCTTCCTTCTTTCATTCCTTCTAGCATTGATGATGTTCCCTAGTTGGGTCATGAAACGTCTGCAAGAAAACAGCCAAGCTCCAAGAGCACCAGGGACCCCACAGTTCTCCTCCTCCTCCTCCTCCTCCTCCCTCCCCCTCCTCTCCTTCCTTCCTTCCTTCCTTCCTTCCTTCCTTCCTTCCTTCCTTCCTTCCTTCTAGCACTGATGATGTTCCCTAGTTGGGTCATGAAACGTCTGCAAGAAAACAGCCAAGCTCCGAGAGCACCAGGGACCCCACAGTTCTCCCTCCTCCTCCTCCTCCTCCTCCGCTCCCCCTCCTCTCCTTCCTTCCTTCCTTCCTTCCTTCCTTCTTTCCTTCCTTCCTTCCTTTTAGCACTGATGATGTTCCCCTAGTTGTGTCATGAAACGTCTGCAAGAAAACAGCCAAACTCAGAGAGCACCAGGGACCCCCACAGTTCTCCTCCTCCTCCTCCTCTTCTTCCTCTTCCTCTTCTTCCTTCCTTCCTTCCTTCCTTCCTTCCCTTCCTTCCTTCCTTCCTTCCTCCCTTCCTCCCTCCCTCCCTCTCTTCTTTCCTTCTTTCCTTCCTTCCTTCCTTCTAGCATTGATGATGTTACCTAACTGGGTCATGAAATGTCTACAAGGAAACAACCAAGCTCCGAGAGCCCCAAGCTTCAGACATTCTCTTCTCTTGATCTCTCTTCCTTTCTGCAAGCTGACTAAATTAGTAATTGCCTAGAGATGTTGGGAGGGGAGGATTAAGGGACAGTGAACTTTTTATTATTATTAATAGTTTTTATTTTTTTTAAAAAAAAATCTTAAGCGAAAGTACAA
>JAKOOJ010000002.1:207313456-207318355 GCA_022577455.1 Arizona elegans
GGAAGATTGGATGGATGGATGGATGGATGGGTGGGTGGAAGGAAGGAAGGAACAAAGGAAGGAAGAGAGGAAGATTGGATGGATGGATGGATGGATGGGTGGCTGGCTGGCTGAATGTGTGGGGTGGGTGGGTGGGTGGGTGGAAGGAAGGAAGGAACAAAGGAAGGAAGAAAGAAAGAAAAGTAAAGAGAAGAGAAGAGAAGAGAAGAGAAGAGAGAGAAGAGAAGAGAAGAGAAAGAGAAGGAGCGAGGGAGGGAGGGAGGGAGGGAGGAGGGAAGGAGAAAGGAAAAAAAGGAAGATTGGATGGATGGATGGATGGATGGATGGGTGGGGTGGGTGGCTGGCTGAATGGGTGGGTGGGTAGGTGGGTAGAAGGAAGGAAGGAAGGAAGGAAGGAAGGAAGGAAGGAAGAAAATAAAGAAAGAGAAAGAAAGAAAGAAAGAAAGAAAGAAAGAAAGAAAGAAAGAAAGGGAAGAGAAGAGAAAGAGAAGAGGAAGGGAGGGAGGGAGGGAGGAGGGAAGGAGAAAGGAAGGAAGGAAGATTGGATGGGTAGATGGGTGGAAGGAAGGAAGGAAGGAAGGAAAAGGAAGGAAGGAAGGAAGGAAGGAAGGAAGGAAGGAAGGAAGGAAAAGAAAAATGGAAGCACGATCTCTTTCAGAAGCGTCAATGATTATCCAATTTTAAAGGCATTTCTGGAGGAAACCCCCCAGCAAGTCAGACAGGATGAGCCGGACCCCTCCCTTCCTCTCCTGCACTCATCCCCAACCAGGCGCCCCCCTCCCGCCCTCCTGGCCCAATGCACCCGGAGGCCTCAGGTGGGCAACAGCTCCCACCGGATCCCAGATCCCTCCGAGCAGGCCTGCCCTCTGCGGATCCAGGCGGACGGGACGGGACGGGGCTGGGTGACCTCAGGACCGGCGTTTCCCAGACAGGATGGGAGAACAAAGGCTGGATGGCGTAGAGGAAGAGGCGGCTTCCACAGGACGCAGCCGAAGGCGGAGAAGCCATGGAGTACCAAGCAAAGAAAGGGGAAGAAGGTAAGCAGGGAATTCTGCCCCTGGGGGGGGGGGTCTCTTATGGGGGGGAAATGGGGGGCAAACCCTGCACCTCTGTAGGCCAGAAGACCCCTGGCCCTCCTGGTGGGGCTAAAACCTGGGCACCATGGTTAGTGTAGTCACTGCAAAGGGAGGCTCCTCTCGAGCTCTAGTCCTTGACTTACAACAGCTCGTTTAGCGACCGTTCGAAGTTGCCACGGCACGGCAAAAATGGACTTATGACTGTTTCCCACACTTACGACCTTTGCCCCATTCCCTGTGGTCCCCGTGATCAAAAAAACCCAGATGTTTGGCCATTGGCTCACACTTATGATGGTTGCAGTGTCAGCATTTTGCGACCTTCTGACCAGCAAAGTCAGCGGGGAAGGCCAGCTTCGCTTAACGATCTTAAGAACGGCAGTGATTCGCTTAACGACGGTGGGCAAGGAAGGTCGTAAAATGGGGCGAAAAGGGTCTTAAACGAATGTCTTGCTTAGCAACCAAAAATTGGGGGCTCGGCTGCAAGTCGAGGACTGCCTGCACTTGGATAGAATTGGGGGGCCTCCCCACCAGCCCCACCTGGCCCCAGAGTAAGAGGTTGCAGAGAAGGGGGGGGTGACCCCAGAGAAATGGGGAGCACAAGCCTTTCCCTGACCTGTACCTCTTGCCACCTGCACAGGTATTGAAGTAGCTCCCAGCATCAGACCTTTTGAAAGTGCCACCTTTGCTGTCTTCTTCTTCTTCTCCATCTCAGGGCTAGTGCACTTAAACCATGATTAAGCCACGATATGACCCCCTTGCAGGATAGTTTTTCCCCCTACCTCTCTCCCCCACCCCATGCTGGGGGCCTCTAAGGGGCTGAAGAAGAATGGCTGAGAAGGGCGGGGGGGGGGGGCGGCTGCAGCTTGTTTGGTCTGGAGGCTGCCAGCCCAGGTGAGGAGGCAACCTGCCCACGGGACTTCCTACAAGGACCTGGGGGGAGAGTTTCTTCTCCCCCACCCCCTTCTCTTTCTCTCTCTCTCTCCCCAGTTTGGGCATCAGGCACCATGGGGGGGGGAGGTGGAGGAATGGTGCCCCTCCCCATTTGAAAGAGAGAAGGCAGACTTAGGGGTAATGTAAAGTTTTGACCTCTTGGGAGATGAGAAGAGGATGAGTAGTTTCCTCCTCCTCCTCCTCTTCTTCTTCTTCTTCTTCTTCTTCTTCTTCTTCTTCTTCTTCTTCTTCTTCTTCTTCTTCTTCTTCTTCTTCTTCTTCTTCTCCTCCTTCCTCCTCCTCCTCCTCCACTTCTCCTTCCCCTTCTCCTCCTCCCCCACCATCCTTCTTCTCCTTCCCCTTCTCCTTCTTTCTCAGAAAAGCCGGAAGCAAAATTGGATCTTCCACATCTCCCTTTCCTCCTTCCTCCTCCTCCTCCTCTTCCTCCTCCACTTCTCCTTCCCCTTCCCCCTTCTCCTCCTCCTCCTCCTCCTCCTCCTCCTCCTCCTCCTCCTCCTCCTCCTCCTCCTTTTCCTTTCTCAGAAAAGCCAGAAACAAAATTGGACCTTCCACATCTCCTTTTCCTCCTTTTTCCATCCTCCTCTTCCTCCACTTCTCTTTCCCCCTTCTCCTCCTCCCCCACCATCCTTCTCCTTCCCCTTCTCCCTTCCCCTTCCCCTTTTCCTTCTCCCCCCACCCTCCTCCTTTTCCTTTCTCAGAAAAGCCGGAAGCAAAAATTGGACCTTCCACATCTCCTTTTCTTCCTTCCCTCCTTCTCCTCCTCTTACTCCACTTCTCCTTCCCCTTCTCCTCCTCCCCCACGATCCTTCTCCTTCCCCTTCTCCTTCCCCTTCTCCCCCTCCTCCTTTTCCTTTCTCAGAAAAGCCGGAACCAAAACTGGACCTTCCACATCTCCTTTTTTCCCTCCTTCTTCCCTCCTCCTCCTCCTCCTCTTCCCTTCCTTCCCCTCCTTCTTCCTATTCTCCTTTGCAGGGACCCCAAGGTGTAAACCCCCCACCACCCCCAAGCGTAGCATTGAACTGAAACTTGTTGGCACGGCCACGAAGCGAGTGGGCTCAGCCATCTGCAGCCCTCGCTGTCTGCCTGGCATCCTTCTTGCAATCTGCCCGCCCTGCTGCCATCCACACTCTGCCACCCACTGCCTGGCAATGCCGGGGGTGATGGCAGCTTGGTGACCTCCCTCCCCCCCTTCCCCTCCCCTTGGCCTGTTGCAGGGATTCGTGTCCCCCATCAAGCGCCTGGTCTTCCCGAAAGCCTCCCGAAAGCCAGCGCTCAAGGGGAATATCTGCCGGCGGCGGCCCCCTCCACTCCGTGCCTCTGTACCCCCCAGACTACCTCATCGACCCCCAGATTCTGCTGCAGGACTATGTGGAAAAGGAGGTGAAGGTAAGTGCAGGATGGGGGAACGCCCCCCGCTCCCCGGAGGCAGCTGGGTGCCCGGCAAGCGTAGTCCATTCCCCACAGCAACTTTCTTAGCCCCCTCTGCCAATTCAACCAACCTGGGAGGGGTGGGGGGGAGGTCCTTGGTGGTCTCAGAGGTTCATTGTTTTCTTCCAGACATTTTTATTACAAATGCCACCACCCTCCTAGCACTGATGATGTTATCTAGTTGGGTCATGAAATGTCTGCAAGGAAAGAGCCTTGGTGGCGCAGCAGACTAAAGCGCTGTTAAGTAACACCAGCTACCTGCAATTAGTGCGAGTTCGAATCTCACCGGGCTCAAGGTTGACTCAGCCTTCCATCCTTCCGAGGTAGGTAAAATGAGGATCCGGATTGTGGGGGACAATAAGCTGACTTTGTATAAAAAAGAACACCCTACTAAGCAGGTAAATACAAAAGTATGAAGGCTATTGCTTAACGCATTGTAAGCCACCCTGAGTCTCCGGAGAAGGGCGGCATATAAATCGAAACAATAAATAAATAAAATAACCAAGGTCAGAGAGTATCAAGGACCCCACAGTTCTCCTCCTCCTCCTCCCTCCTCCTCCTCCTCTTCCTCCTCCTCCTCTCCACAAAACTAATTCCCTTCTAGCACTGATGATGCTCCCTAAATGGGTCATGAAACATCTGCAAGAAAACCACCAAGCTCAGAGACCGCCAAGGACCCCACAATCCTCCTCCTCCTCCTCCCTGCACACCCCACTCCTGGGGGTCCTTGGTGCTCTCAGAGGTTGACTGTTTTCTTGCAGATGTTTTTATTACAAACCCCACCACCCTACTAGCACTGATGGGGTTACGTAGTTGGGTCATGAAATCTCTGCACAGAAAAAAAATCTACCGCATTCAGAGAATCAGGGAGTCCACAATCTTCCTCCTTCCTCCTCCTCCCTGCAAACATCCCTCCCTTCTAGCACTGCTGATGTTCCGTAGTTGGGTCAGGAAAACATCTGCAAGAAAACAAGCCAGCTCAGAGAGCACCAAGGAGCTCACAGTTCTTCAACCCTGAGCTACAAATATTCTCCATATCAAGAACGGTTGCAGGAACTGGGTATGTCTAATTTAATGAAGAGAAGGACCAGGGGAGACATGATAGCAGTCTTCCAATATCTGAGGGGCTGCCCCAAAGAAGAGGGAGTCAGGCTATTCTCCAAAGCCCCTGAAGGCAGGACAAGAAGCAATGGGTGGAAACTCATCAAGGAGAGAAGCAACCTGAAACTAAGGAGGAACTTCCTGACAATGAGGACTGTTAAGGATATTGTTGTGTTACCAACCAGCAGAGTAAGTGCACAGAGAAACGGTACTGAGAGCAATGAATACAATACATACAAACTGGTTTAACAAAGCTTTTACTTTGTAGTGAAAAAAACAGTTTGCATAGTCTTTTTATCAATCCAAGTCTTTAGCCATTCACATCAATCCGAAGTTACAGATA
>JAKOOJ010000002.1:207318455-207370955 GCA_022577455.1 Arizona elegans
GTGATAGAACACATATATTGCCTGGACAACTTGTTAGACTTACACCATATCCTAACAAGGACAATTAACCAGTGGAACTGCTTGCCACCAGAAGTTGTGGGTGCTCCAACACTGGAGGTTTTTAAGAAGAGACTGGACAGTCATTTGTCTGAAACCATATAGGATCTCCTGGTTGAACAGGGGGCTGGACTAGAAGACCTCCAAGGTCCCTTCCAGGCTCATGGGTCACTTTTTTTTTGGTGCTGTTGTGACTTCTAACAGTTGCTGCTACCCAAATGGTCAAGGAGTGCCTGTATTAAGGGATGGGGTTGCTTGGAGTTATTGGGATTTGCAGAGGCTGTTTCCACATGACAAATTTGGTGAGCGGCTTCTGTGAGGACAAACCTTTAAGAAATCCTACAAAGGCTGAAGGAGTGGAAATAAATCTCATTTAACAGAATAAGAGAAGAGCCTTGGTGGCACAGCAGACTAAAGTGCTGTTAAGTAGCACCAGCTGCCTGCAATTACTGTGAGTTCAAATCTCGCCAGGCTCAAGGTGGACTCAGCCTTCCATCCTTCCGAGGTAGGTAAATTGAGGACCTGGATTGTGGGGGCAATAAGCTGACTTTGTATAATAAAAAAAATCACCGCTTATGGGGGGCCGAAAGCCCTACTAAGCAGGTACATACAAAAGTATGAAGGCTATTGCTTAACGCATTGTAAGCCGCCCTGAGTCTCTGGAGAGGGGCGGCACATAAATCGAACCAATAAATAAATAAATAGTTGGAAGGGACCATAGAGGTCTTCTAGTCCAACTCCCTGCTCAGGCAGGAAATCCTAGATCACTTCAGACAAATGGCTGTCCAATCTCTTCTTCAAAACCTCCAGTGATGGAGCACCCACAACTTCTGGTGGCAAGCAGTTCCACTGATTAATTGTCCTCATCGTCAAGAAATTCCTCCTCAATTCCAGGCTGCTTCTCTTCTAGATTAATTTCCATTAATCTTCCATTAATTTCCTGCCTTCAGGGGCTTTAGAGAATAGCTTGACTCCCTCTTCTCCAACCCCCTGCTTCCCTTTCTGATAGGGGACCCTAACAACAGAATAACAGAGTTATTTATTTATTTGTTTGTTTGTTCAACTTGTATGCTGCCTTTCTCCGAAGACTCAAGGCGGCTGGAAGGGAGGGGGAGGGGAAGTTGGAAGGGACCTCAGAGGTCTTCTAGTCCAACCCCCTGATCAGGCAGGAAACTCTACTGCATTTCAGACCAAATTTTGAATATTAAAGTTGAATGACAAGGTATTAACCATTGATGAAAGAGAGCTTGTAAGGATATTGGTCATAATGGGACGAATTGTGATGGCAAGATACTGGAAATGGAATATTGAATACAAAATAAATGAATGGTTCAGAGAAGTTTGGAAAATTGCTCCTAATGATAAGTTAACGTGTGATATAAAATTCAAAAAAGGACTATTGAAAGAAAATATATTTTGGAGGATATGGCAACCATTTGTGGACTACGCAATCGGGAACTTGGAAGAAATAATGCCAGTGCCAAGGCAAAGAGAATTTTGGAAGACCTGAAGATGAAGAAAAAATTCCTCCGCTTCTCCCTATTTTGTATTATACACTGGGTGTGGTTTTGTGTTTTGTCTTTAATTAAAAACTTAATAAAAAAGTTTTTTTTTTAAAAAAAGACCAAATTTTGAAAAGGCTCTGTGTGCAAAAAATATAAATAAATAGGTGAGGAACATTTTTCCCTCTCTCTCCCCCAGCCCCGATCCGTGCCAACACCCCCCCCAATTTATTAACAGACGGAAAGTAGCATAAAGCAAAGCAAAGAGAAATATTTGTTCCTGATTTGCGCAATCTGTGCTGATTTGTAAATTCTGCCTTTAAAAATATAATTCATGTTTACTCTGTTACTTTTCTCAATTTTTTTCCCCCTCTCTTTTTTTCCTCAGTTTTTAGGACACCTGACCTGGGTGAACACATCCCTGAATCCTTCCAGCCGGGATGAATTATTGCAGCTTTTGGATACCGCCAGGGTAAATGAGCTTCAATGCGCTTTCATGGGGCTTAATTCACCGTACTTATAACCGTTCATTTAATGGCTCCCTGTGATCCCTCTTTTGCGACCTTCTGACAAGCAAAGTCCATGGGGGAAGCCAGATTCACTTAATGACTGCGGCAAGAAAGGTGGTAAAACGGGGTGAAACTCACTTCATAAATGTCTCACTTAGCAACAGAAATGTTGGGAATGTCAGTTAGTTGTTAAATGTTGAGGCTTGGTAGTACCGTGGTCTAAAGCACCCTGTTATTAAGACCAGCTGCCTGCAATTACTGCAGGTTCGAATCTCGCCAGGCTCAAGGTTGACTCAGCCTTCCATCCTTTCTAAGGTAGGTAAATTGAGGACCCGGTTTGTGGGGGCAATAAGCTGACTTTGTATAAAATATACAAAAGTATGAAGGCTATTGCTTAACGCATTGTAAGCCGCCCTGAGTCTCCGGAGAAGGGCGGCATATAAATCAAATTTTAAAAAAAAAAGTTGTGGTCGTAAGTCGAGGACTGCTTCTAATGTTCTTGGAATGATTTTTTTTTTTTTTGAGAACTTAATGCAGGGGTGGGCAATTTTGCCAAGGGGCCATAAGAGCCTTGGTGGCGCAGCAGACTAAAGTGCTGATAAATAGCCCCAGCTGCCTGCAATTACTGCAAGTTCAAATCTCACCAGGCTCAAGGTTGACTCAGCCTTCCATCCTTTCGAGGTAGGTAAAATGAGGACCCGGTTTGTGGGGGGCAATAAGCTGACTTTGTATAAAAAAAGAACACCGCTTGGGGGGGGGGCGAAAGCCCTACTAAGCAGGTATATACAAAAGTAGGAAGGCTATTGCTTAACGCATTGTAAGCCGCCCTGAGTCTCCAGAGAAGGGCGGCATATAAATCGAACCAATAAATAAATACAATAAATAAATAAGAGACTCTGGGACTTTTGTGGAGTTGCAAAAGTGCGTAGGCACGCACACATGTGTAAATTGTTAAAAAAATATAGTTGCCTTCAAAATACAAAGCGATAAGAGTTTTATTGCCTGTATGGTTGTATCCTTACTTACATTTGATTTTTAATTTTTGATTAACCTCACCTGGCCAGATAGGGATAGACATAGGGCCGGATGTAGCCCCCGGTTGGGGGGGGACACCAAAATGCCAAGGGTTGCCCTTAGGGCAGGGGTCTTTCACTTCAAGCATGGCTGGGGAATTCTGGGAGTTGAAGTCCACAAGTCTTATAGTCACCAAGTTTGGAGACCCTTGTTCTAGAAATAAATTTTGTAATCTCATATATTTAACGCAAAGGAAATTATCAATCAATCAATCAATTAGAATAGAGCTGGAAGGGACCTTGGAGGTCTACTACAGTAGTCCAACCCACTGCTCAAGCAGGAAACCCTATACCATTTCAGACAAATGACTGTCCAGCCTTTTCTTAAAAACCTCTAGTGATGGAGGTTTCTGGTGGCAAGCAGCTCCATTGGTTACGGTAATTGTTCTCATTGTTGGGAGCTTTCTTCTTAGTTCCAGGTTGCTTCTCTCTTTGATTATTTAGAAGAGAAGAGAACTGTAGAGAAGAGAAGAGAAGAGAAGAGAAGAGAAGAGAAGAGAAGAGAAGAGAAGAGAGGAGAGGAGAGGAGAGGAGAGGAGAAGAGAAGAGAAGAGAAGAGAAGAGAAGAGAAGAGAAGAGAAGTAGAGTAGAGTAGAGTAGAGTAGAGTAGAGTAGAGTAGAGTAGAGAAGAGAAGAGAAGAGAAGAGAAGAGAAGAGAAGTGTAGAGGTGTAGAGTAGAGTAGAGTAGAGTAGAGTAGAGTAGTGAAGAGAAGAGAAGAGAAGAGAAGAGAAGAGAAGAGAAGAGAAGAGAAGAGAAGAGAAGAGAAGAGAAGTGTAGAGGTGTAGAGTAGAGTAGAGTAGAGTAGAGTAGAGTAGAGTAGAGTAGAGTAGTAAAGAGGAGAGGAGAGGAGAGGAGAGGAGAGGAGAGGAGAGGAGAGGAGAGGAGAGGAGAGGAGAGGAATAGAGCTGGAAGGGAACTTGGAGGTCTTCTAGTCCAGCCCCCTACTCAAGCAGGAGACCCTATAACATTTCAGGCAAGTGGCTGTCCAGTCTCTTCTTAAAGACCTCCAGTAATGAAGCACCCACAACTTCTGGTGGCCAGCTGTTCCAGTGGTTAATTGTTCTCACTGTTAGGCAATTTCTCCTTAGTTCCAGGTTGCTTCTCTCCTTGATGAGTTTCCATCCGTTGTTTCTTGTCCTGCCTTCTGGTGCTTTGGAAAATAAGTTCCTTTTTGTGGCAGCCCCTCAAATATTGGAAGACTGCTATTATGTCCCCTCTAGTCTTTCTTTTATCTAGACTGACCTAAATTGGCCACTTCTTCTTTCTATTTCTTTTTATTCTTTCTTGGAATTTGCAGCCGTCCAAGGAGAAATCTCTGCTCCTTTGGCCTTTTGGTCCCATCTGCATCTTTCAGCAAAAAACCCCCCTGACTTTTTGTCCTTGGGGGACCCAGTGGTTGTCCGAGGGGCTGGAAAAGGCTATGGCACATGGTGCCTCTCGCACCGCAAAGGGGGGTCGGCGTGGGATGCCAGGGCTTCGTCACCGCTGAATTTCCCCTAAATTTTCCCTGCTTTTCCTCCCGCAGCAACTGAAGGAGCTGCCACTGCAGACCACACCTGACCAGGACAGCATCCTGAGCCTCTCGGCCCGCTGCCTCCTGCTCACCTGGCGGGACAACGAGGAGCTCATCCTTCGGATCCCCACCCACGAGATTGCCGCCGCTTCCTACCTGAGGGACGATGCGCTGCACCTGCTGGTGCTGAAGACAGGTGCACGAGGAGGAGGAGGAGGAGGAGGGAGGAGCATCAGGGGAGCAGGTGGGCGGGAAGGAGAGACCCCTGCCTCGCTTGGGTTGGCCCAGGGAGAGGTTCCTTTTGATTGGCTGCGTCTCTTGCCTGTCCTAACTCTTTCCACCCACGCCCCCAATCTGCAGGTGTTTTGGGTCAGGATCTGGATCAGGTTAAGATGCAGAACCTGCTCAGGTCTCAAATCAGGGCAAGTTCCAGATCCAAGTCTGGATCCAGGCCCAGGTCCTGATCTAGATCCTGGGCCAGATCTGGACCTGAGCCTGGATCCAGACTTGAATCTGTACCTAGATCTGGAACTTATCCTGATCTGAGACCTGAGCAGGTCCTGATCTAGATCCTGAACCAGATCTGGGTCCTGGTCCTGGTCCAGGTCAAGACAGAGATTCAAGTCAAGGTCTAGAGTCCAGTCTAGATCCAGGCAAAGATCTAGATCCCGGTCCAGGTCTAGGTGTGGTGTAGAATGAGAACCAGGTTCAGAATCGGTCCAGATTCATATTTAGATCTGGATCCAAGTCGTGATCCATTATCTTGACCCAAGTCTGGGTCCAGATCTAGATGAACATCCAGATCTGGATCCAGGTCCTGTTCCAGGTTAAGACAGAGATTGAAGTCAAGGTCTAGGTCCAGATCTAGATCTAGATCTAGATCCAGGCATAGAGCTAGATCTCAGTCCAGGTCCAGGTGCAGTCTAGAATAAGGACCAGGTACAGATCCAGATCTGGATCTAGATCCTGAGCCATTATCTACACCCATGCCCGGATCCAGATCTAGATGCAGGTCCAGATCTGGATTCAGGTCCAGGTCCGGGTCCAGATCTATGTCAAGCTCTAGATTCAGGTCCAGATCTAGATCCACATAAAGATCTAGATCCAGGTCCAGGTCCAGGTCCTGTCTACAATGAGGACCAGATCTAGATCCAAGTCCTGATCCAGATCCAGATCCAACTCTGGGTCCAGATTTAGATCCAGGTCCAGATCCAGACTCAGGTCCCAGTCCAAAATCAGGAGCAGCTCGAGGTCCAAGTCAGGTCCAGGATGAGGCTGAGGATCATCATGATCTTCATCATCATCATCAACAGCATCAGGATAAGGCCCAGATCCAGGACTTCTTCTCCTGCAATTCCCTGTCCTGAGGCGAACCCTGCTCCACCGTTTTCGGGGCAAATGTTCTTTTCCATGCCAACGTCAGCAGCTTCCTCCGTAAGCCGTCGACGAGCCTCCGGAGATGCCTGTCGGGGAATGCCAAGGAAAGCGGGTGGGTGGGGAAGAGGCGCTCACATGAAAAGTCGGAATTCTGGAATTCATCCTGAGTGTCAGCTCCTGCCCCACCAGCCTTCTCCAGAAAGCAAAATTCTTGAAAAGAAAGCCATTTCAAAAGGAAACTTTCATTGGAAGATTGTGATAGCAAGAGGATGTAAGCAGGAACTAACTTTTCCCGCTCGAAACATCAAATTAAACCATTGCAGACAGAGTCCCGACCCCACCCCCAAATCCAATCCCGGGGTGTGACGATGTCATGGTAAGGTGACCAACTTTTTTACAATGAGAAAGAGTGTGAAATTTCCGAAAGATGCCCTAATTAATTCATGAGCCATGAGCCGAACTTCAAAAGAAATACAGTCATTTATTAGGAGCACCATTTCGGCAATATTCGGATGCAGTTAGGACTGACCCCACGTAGATTTACGTTCCCCTATGACCCTGTCTCTCCCCTCCTCTCTGGCCATGTCATAAATCACATTCTCCAATTAACCACTTTGGCTGGCTGTGAAATCCAACACCCTCCTTCTGACTGCGGTCAGAAAGAATGTATGGAATGCACTTCAGTTAGGGAAATCAATCAGCTCTATCAGTTCTCCCTCCCTCCTGCTCATGGCAACTTGAAAGCTTTGCAAGTTGACATTCGGCTCCCCTCACTTCCCGAGGGCGACCTGCACAAAGCAAAAGGAGGACACAAATAAATTGAAGAAAAATGTGTGCGTATGTGCCATGTCGTGTTTTGGTAAGAAGTAAACAAAGCCACTTGCGCGCGGCGCACTCTCTCGAAACAATTCTCCCATGCGGAGCGCATGTACCGAGCGTTGATGAATCATCATGTCAAATATAAACACGTCACATCGCACGCAACGGATCGGATCGGCATCAATCAAATATGGAGATTTACAGATTAGTCTTCAAATATTGAAAAGGAGGACATGTAGGAGGACACTTTTTGAGAGAGGACAGAACTTACAAAAGAAGGACAGTCCTCCCTAAAGGAGGACGATTGGTCACCTTACATGGGAAATTCAGGCCAAGAAGGTGATAAACGCAAGTCTCAAGAAGGCAACGCTGCTTCAGGGATGGGATAAGACAGCTGCTCCAGCAAGAGTGAAATGTAGAATTTGTTACTACCGGTTCTGTGGGCGTGGCTTGGTGGTGGTGGGGTAATGTGACTGGGTGGGCATGGCCAACTTTTTTTTTTTTTTTTAACTTTTCAAAGTTTTTTCTAATGCTTTGAAAAGCCTCTGACGATCCCAGCTGAGCCGCGGGATCATCAGAGGCTTTTTTTTTTTTAACTTTTAAAAGCATTTTTTCGTCGGAAGAGGTTGTAGGAAAAATGCTTTTAAAAGTAAAAAAAAAAAAGCCTCTGATGATCCTGACGCTCAGCTGGGCATGATGGGTGATGGGGGGGTGCAGGGATTTTTGCTACCAGTTCTCCGAACCACCCGCCGCCATCGCTAGTGGATCGGGCGATCCGGTCTGAACCGGAAGCATTTCACCCCTGTGCTTCCTAGAAAGGAATAAGTTTTACAGAGAGGAGGAGGAGGAGATTTACTCAGCCTTTGGTTTTCTATCTGCCTTATGCTTATAGAATAACAGAATTGGAAGGGACCTTAAAGGTCATCTAGTCCAACCCCCCCGCTCAAGCAGGAGACCCTACAGAAAGAGGAGGAGGAGGAAGAGGAGGAGGAGGAGGAGGGGGAGAAGGAGGACAATGGTGTCCTTGGGGCTCTCTGAGCTTGGTTTCCTTGAAGACATTTCATTACCCAACTAGGGAACATCATCAGTCCTAGAAGGGAGGAGGAGGAGGAGGAGTAGGTTGTCTATGGGATCCTTGGTGCTCTCTGAGCTGGCTTGTTTTGTTGAAGACATTTCATTACCTAACTAGGGAATACCATCAGTGCGAGAAGGGAATGAGTTTTGCGGAGAGGAGGAGGAGGAGGAGATTTATTCAGCCTTTGGTTTTCTACCTGCCTTATAGAATAACAGAATTGGAAGGGACCTTAAAGGTCATCTAGTCCAACCCCCCACACAAGCAGGAGACCCTACAGGAGGAGGAGGAAGAAGAAGAAGAGGAGGAGGAGGAGGAGGAGGAGACTTATGGGGTCCTTGGGGCTCTCTGAGCTGGCTTGTTTTGTTGAAGACATTTCATTACCTAACTAGGGAACACCATCAGTGCTAGAAAGGAATGAGTTTTGCGGAGAGGAGGAGGAGGGGGGAAGAGTGGGACTGTGGGGACCTTCCTGCTTGTTTCCTTGCAGAAGTTTCATGACCCAAACTAGCTAACATCGTCATTCTTGGTCCTTCTTTTCTTCTCTTTCTCCCTGTGCCAGGCCTGGGTGTCGACCCGGTTCCCGCAGGTGGCACTCTGGATCTTTACCCCGGAATCCCGCAACCGGAGAAGAAATATCCTGCAGGAGCCGCTGCCGAGAAGAGACCCACGGACTCCCGGCAGTTGGGCTGCCCCATGGAACGGCGCCACACCATCTGCAGCCTGGACTGGAGGATGTCTCGAGGGGGCTCCGAGGGACGTCCGAGCGGCGGAGGGAGCCTGGAGCGCAAGCAGGCCACGGGCAGCTGGGAGAAGAGACAACGGACCAGCAGTGGCACCGGTAGAGCCTTCGGCAGCTGGGAACCCCGGCATGCCCACAGCGGCAGCTGGGAGCGGCGGCACGGCAGCCAAGCCGGGGGCAGCTGGGAGCGCGGGAAAACCTACGGCAGCTGGGAACACCGGCACACGGGCAGCAACCCCTTGGACCCCAAGGAACCCTGCCCGGATGCCTACTGCAACCTGGTCATCTTGGCCGTGGCCAACCGAGTGAGTGTGCCAGCCCTGCAGCAAGAGGGGTGCTAGAGGTCATCCAGACGGTTCCCCCACGCATGGAGCGGGGATGGGGATGGGGGTGGCAAAACTTTGGTTTGCTTTCAGTTTGGAAAGAAAGGGGACACCTTAAAACATTGTTCCCTGAACTCAACCATTTTAAGATGGGGGGGGACTTCAAAGTCTCAGGATTCCCAAGCCAGATGTGCAGGAGGCTGTGAGTTCTAATCCTGCCTTAGGCATGAAAGCTGGCTGGGTGACTTTGGGCCAATCACCAGGAGACGGTGAGTTCTAGTCCCGCCTTAGGCATGAAAGGTGGCTGGGTGACTTTGGGCCAATCACCAGGAGACTGGGAGTTCTAGTCCCGCCTTAGGCATGAAAGCCGGCTGGGTGACTTTGGGCCAATCACCAGGAGACAGTGAGTTCTAGTCCCGCCTTAGGCATGAAAGTTGGCTGGGTGACTTTGGGCCAATCACCAGGAGACGGTGAGTTCTAGTCCCGCCTTAGGCATGAAAGGTGGCTGGGTGACTTTGGGCCAATCACCAGGAGACTGGGAGTTCTAGTCCCGCCTTAGGCATGAAAGCCGGCTGGGTGACTTTGGGCCAATCACCAGGAGACAGTGAGTTCTAGTCCCGCCTTAGGCATGAAAGCCGGCTGGGTGACTTTGGACCAATCACCAGGAGACGGTAAGTTCTAGTCCCGCCTTAGGCATGAAAGCCGGCTGGGTGACTTTGGGCCAATCACCAGGAGACAGTGAGTTCTAGTCCCGCCTTAGGCATGAAAGTTGGCTGGGTGACTTTGGGCCAATCACCAGGAGACGGTGAGTTCTAGTCCCGCCTTAGGCATGAAAGGTGGCTGGGTGACTTTGGGCCAATCACCAGGAGACTGGGAGTTCTAGTCCCGCCTTAGGCATGAAAGCCGGCTGGGTGACTTTGGGCCAATCACCAGGAGACAGTGAGTTCTAGTCCCGCCTTAGGCATGAAAGCCGGCTGGGTGACTTTGGACCAATCACCAGGAGACGGTAAGTTCTAGTCCCGCCTTAGGCATGAAAGCCGGCTGGGTGACTTTCAGCCAATCACCAGGAGACAGTGAGTTCTAGTCCCGCCTTAGGCAGGAAAGCCGGCTGGGTGACTTTGGGTCAATCACCAGGAGACGGTGAGTTCGAGTCCCGCCTTAGGCATTTAAGCCAGCTGAGTGAGTCTGAGCCAACCACCAGGAGACAGTGAGTTCTAGTCCAGCATGAAAGCCAACTAGGTGAATTTGGGCCAATCACCAGGAGTGGTGAGTTCTAGTCCCACCTTAGGCAGGAAAGCCAGCTGGGTGACTTTGGGCCAGTCCCTCTCTCTCTCAACCCAATCCACCTCGCAAGGTTGTTGTGAGGAAAATAAGAAGAGGAATCCGTGTTGGATATGTTCACCCCCCTGAATTCTTGGTAAAAATAATAAAGGCAGGGTAGAAATAAATAAAACAATAATATCAATAACTGTTTCCCTCTCTGCTCATCATTCAGGATACCGCCGAGGAGTCGTGTGCTCTGATCTGCCAAGTTTTCCAGATCATTTACGGCGACCAAACCATTGAGTGCGTGGATCGGGCCGGCTACCATTACACCTCCACCCCGAAACGTCCTTGGCTGTCCAGCCGGAGTGAGTCGAAATGTCTGGAAATGGCCGCAAATGCGAGCTGGGTTGTCAAAGTGCAAAAAATGGGATCGCACAGCTGTGCCTGTGAGAACTTTGAAACTGTGTCCTAAATGCCTTTTGTGTGTGGGAGGGGGGTCCGTCTGTCATAACTCTGAACGGTTGCTAAACGAGGATTACCTGTACAGGAGACGACAGACACGGACTGAAGTTGGAAAATCAAACATCCTGATCTTTCCCGCCCAACCTCATCACCTTGTGGTCTCCTTTCCCAGGTGAGAGCTGTCGGACCGATGGGACGTACGGTTATGACGCCGACTTCAGCTGCTGCAGCTCCTTGTAAGTCCCGCTCTTGTGACGGCTGACGTCCAGTTGGGACGTTGCTTCTTTCTTCTTCTTTCTCTTTTTTTCTTTTTCTTTGCCTCCAAAACTAAATCTCCTGGTGGGGATTCTGTTAAAGAGAGGGGGGGGGATTCCCAGCCGGGCCCCAAATGTCCCTTTCCAGCCCCACCGTGACCCAGAACAGCCAACTTGGCATGGCCAACTCTCCGCGGGACAATTGAGTATTTAAAATAATTTTTAAAATATTTTGATTTTTGTTGTTCGCATTTCATTTTGTCTCTCCTTCGGCATCCAATCAGGATAGAGTTGGAAGGGACCTTGGAGGTCTTCTAATCTAACCCCCTATATGGTTTCACACGAGAGGCTATCCAGTCTCTTCTTTAAAAACTCCAGTGATGGAGCACCCACACTTTCTGGTGGCAAGCAGTTCCACTGGTCAATTGTTCTCACTGTTAGGAAGTTTCTCCTTCGTTCTAGGTTGCTTCTCTCCTTGATTAGTTTCCATCTGTGGTTTCTTGTCCTGCCTTCAGGGGCTTTGGAGAATAGCTTGACTCCCTCTTCTTTGGGGCAGCCCCTCAAATCCTTTCTTTAATGATTGTATTCCAATTGTTCTTCGATATTGTAAATCTTGTCCTGTGGCGATTTGCCCCATGGCGAGTTCTCCTAAACACACATGCACACACACACACACACACACACACTCACACACACACACTCACACACACACACACACACACACACAAAGAGTTGTCTGAGCAGCAGGATTTGTCCTTCCATCCAGCTTGCCTCTAGCTGGCATCTGGGAAGGATGGGAACTGTTTAGCCCGGAGGTCTTCAAACTTGGCAGCTTTAAGACTTGTGGACTTCAATTCCCAGAATTCTCCAGCCAGCTAAACTATGCTATGCTATGCTATGCTGGCTGGAGAATTCTGGGAGTTGAAGTCCACAAGTCGTAAAGCCTCCAAGTTTGAAGACTGGTTTAGCCCATCACCACTAGAGGGCACCAGATCCTGGGAAACTGTTTTAGCCCCGCCTCCTCCGACTACCAGAGAATTATTTTTCTGCCTAGCAAATTCGGACCAACTTCTCTTTTATTTCATATTTTATTATATTGCTTTATTTTATTAATTTTTTTATTAGAGGTCATCGTCCGCAACCGGCAACCACAATTCAGCCCAAAATTTCTGTTGCTAAGCGAGACAGTGAGGGGTTTTTTTTTTTGCCCCATCTGACATCCTTCCTCGCCACCACGATGAAGCGAATTGCCTGCAGGGGTTAAATTAGGAACACGTCGTTAAGTGAATCCAGCTTCTCTGTTGGCTTGGCTTGACAGGAGGTCGCCAGAGGGGATCATGTGATCGTGCTAAACATGATTCCGTTGTCAAGCCACCCAAATTTTTATCACGTGACCCCGGGGATGGTCATAAGTGTGAAAAACGGTCATAAGTGACCTTTTTCAGTGCCGTTGTAACATTGAACAGTCAGTAAATGAACTGTTGTAAGTCGAGGACTACCATATCTTCTTTTATTAATTTATTTACTATTTTATTAATTAATGTATTCTTTTATTTTGCTATATGTATTATTATCATATATATCATATCATATCACGGTATATTATGATATGATATGATAAGATATGATAATTATATGCCTCCCATCTATAAGATGACTTTCCTCTCTCACAGCTGTCTTTTTCTTTCTTTCTTTCTTTCTTTCTTTCTTTCTTTCTTTCCTTCCTTCCTTCCTTCTTTCTTTCTTCCTTTCTTTTCCCTTTCTTCCTTTCTTCCCTTCCTTCCTTCCTTTCTTTCCTTCTTTCTTTTTTTCTTCCTTTCTTTTTCTTTTCTTTCCTTCCTTCCTTCCTTTCTTTCTTCCTTCCTTCCCTCCTTCCTTTCTTCCTTTCTTTTTCTTCCTTCCTTTCTTTCCTTCCTTTCCTTCTTTCTTCCTTCCTTCCTTTCTTTCTTTCCTTCTTCCTTCCTTCCTTCCTTCCTTCCTTCCTTTTTCTTTCTTCCTTCCTTCCTTTCTTTCCTTCCTTCCTTTCCTTCTTTGTTTCTTCCTTCCTTCTTTCTTTCCTTCCTTCCTTCCTTGTTCTTTCTTTCTTTCTTTCCTTTCTTCCTTCCTTTCTTTCCTTCTTTCTTCCCTTCCTTCCTTTCTTCCTTCCTTCCTTCCTTCCTTTCTTTCCTTTCTTTCTTTCTTTCTTTCTTTCTTTCTGTCTGTCTGTCTGTCTGTCTTCTCACAGCGATGGCTCCCACGAGACCTTTGAGGTGTACTGCAGTGACTCTTCCTCCCCTCTGCTTCACCAGTCGCATCACAGCCTGGCCACAGCCTGCAGCGGGAGCGACCAGAGCAACAGTAGCTTGGAGCAACTCCAGGACTACATGATGACGGAAAGTTGGGGTTCAGCATGGGGGGGCACACGCAGGAGGGCTGTGGGGAGCCTCATGAGCTCAGGTCCATGATGAACCTCGTGGCAGGATTTGCATCCTTTATCCGAGGACAACCTGTCCTGGGTGTTGCACTCAAAGCAAAGGTCCCAGGCTGGTGGTCATGAGTCCTTGATAAAATCCTGCAGAATTCTCCCAAAATTGTCACTGAAATGGACTAAGCTAAGAGAACTTGGTTTAAAATTACAGGCAGTCCTTGATTTACTACCACAGTTGAGCCCAACATTTCTGTTGCTAAGCGAAACATTTGTTAAGTGAGCTTTGCCTCATTTTATGACCTTTCTTGCCACCGTTGCTAAGTGAATCACTGCAGTTGTTAAGTTAGTCACACGGTTGTTAAGTGACTCCGGCTTTGCTTGTCAGGAGGTCGCAAAAGGGGCCCGGAGAAAAGCAACTGTCATAAATATGAATCAGTTATCAAGCACCTGAGTTTTGATCACATGACTATGGGGATGGTCGTAAGTGTGAAAGTCATAAGTCACTTTTTTCAGTGCCGTTGTAAACTTCTAGGAGGTGCTAAACAACCGGTTGTAAGTCAAGGACTAAAGGTAAAAAAATAGAAATAAGAAAACAGTGATAAATATAAGAACAATTCAAATGACAAGAATTGAAATAACAAATTCGTTGACATTTTTCTATAAAGCAGGAATCTCCAAACACGGCCACTTGAGGACTTGTGGACTTCAACTCCCAGAATTCCCTAGCCAGCTGGGGGATTCTGGGAGTTGAAGTCCACAAGTCTTAAAGTGGCCATGTTTGGAGACTTGCTGCCTGGGGAATTCTGGGAATTGAAGTCCGGAAATCTTAAAGTTGCTTTAAGCTTGGAGACCCCTGCTATAAAGCCACCGAAGATACAAGGAAGAGGTGGGAGAAGGCCGAGGGGGTCCGGTAGGGCTTTCCCTCCCTATAACAATCCTCTTGTTTTGCCCCACAGTTACGGAGCAAGTTGACCCCCCAGGAGATCCAAGGATTCGCCCTCCTGCTCCGTGAATACCGGACGGGCTTGGCGGTGGAGAGATACTGCACTGGACTCCTAAATCTCTATGGGGAAAAGCGGAAATTTCTCCTTTTGGGTAAATGCATCTCTGTTCTGTCCCCGTCCCACACACGCACCCCCACAGATGGCCCGGAGTTAATAAGCCACACGACAAAACTCTTTGAAGATAAAGCTGGCAGCAACCCAGTGGCTAGCTGCCAATTCAGACTTTACTCACACAAAACAAAGATTAGACTGCCAGCATTCCGATAAAACAGGCAGAGTTTCAACAATACAAGGATTAGTCCAAATGCAGTCCGACAAGGCAGGCAGAAGTCCAGTAACGCAGAAATCATGGATTATTTCCAGTTTTTGCTCGTCACAAACTGAACCGACCACCACACCCACATTTATACCCTATGGGGTGCGGTCCAGTGACTCAGCTAATCTCTGGCACGCCTTCCCCTCTGCTGCGCACACTTCTCCCTGCGCCTCTGCCGAGGGTCCAGCCAGCACTTATCTCCTTCGTCGTTGTCCACCTGTGGCTGTGGGGACGTGCTTGGCTCTGAGCCTATTGTTTGGCCTTCGGTGTCCTCCGGAGGCATTGCCAGAGAGGAGGGTCCTGGAGAGGGAGGCCTTGCCAACTCCTCTCCCTCACTCTCAGAGTCTGCATCTGCCGATAGCCCAGGCTCAGGCAACAGAGCCACAACAATCTATCTCTGGAAGCGGGAAAATAATTTGATTTGCAGGAGATTCAAGATGGCGACCACATGCAATCAAAGTCCCACCTGGGTGGGGTTTTGGTCACGTGATGGGTGCCATCTTGACTTTTCTGACCCCCTTTTCCCCCAGGACTCTAATTCCCTCTTGTCTTGCTCCTGATTTCATCCGGACGGCAGTGAAATCCGCTCGTCGTTGCATTTAAAACTCGCTAGTCATCCTGGCAAGTTTAGAAATTTGGAAATCGTGACTGCAAAGGATTAAATAAAAGAAGCAAAACGATGTTTTTAATCATAAATAATAAGTCGGGGCAATATCTCTGCCAGGCAGAATCGTGTCAATTGAAACAATGCCCATTTCCAAATAACGCCAATTTAAACCATGTCAATTCAAATAATACCAGTTTGAATACAGGTAGTCCTCAAGTTACGACCACAACTGAGCCCAACGTTTCTGTCTCTAAGTGAGAAATTGATTAAGTAAGTTTTGCCCCATTTTTCTCGCCTCAGTTGTTAAGTGAATCACTGCAGTAACCCGGTTGTTAAGTGAATCTGGCTTCCCTTTTGACTTTGCTTGTCAGAAGGTCGCAAAAGGGAATCACGTGACACCCCCACCCCCCCGGGACACTGCGACCGTCATAAATATGAGTCAGTTGATATGAGTCAGTTGATAAGCGTCTGACTTTTAATCATATGACTGTCGGGATGCTGCAACTGTCATAAGTGTGAAACATAGTCGTAAGTCACTTTTTTTCAGTTCCATTGTAACTTTGAACCAGTGGTGAAATCCAATTTTTTTTACTACCAGTTCTGTGGGCGTGGCTTGGTAGGCGTGGCTTGGTGGGCGTGGCAGGGGAAGGATACTGCAAAATCTCCATTCCACCCCACTCTGGGGCCAGCCAGAGATGGTATTTGCCAGTTCTCTGAACAACTCAAAATTTCCGCTACCGGTTCTCCAGAACCTGTCATAACCTGCTGGATTTCACCCCTGCTTTGAATGGTCACTAAATGAACCATTGTAAGTAGAGGACTACCTGTAATATACCTCTTGATTTTATGATTTTATGGTTGATTTTAAATTTTGATATGGATTTTAAATTGATACATTTTAAACTATGGGCCAAATTTAATTATTTTAAATCTATTTTTAATCGTACTTTATGTATAAATGTTTTATTTTGGCTGTTCACCGCCCTGAGTCTGAAAGGAGAAGGGCGGTATAGAAATTTGAATAATAAATAAATAATAAAATAAAATATCAATTGGAATAAATGCCCATTCCAATAATGTCAATTGTGCCAATTCGAATAATGTGGATTTCAAATAATGCCAATTCAAATGCTGGAAATTCTTCGTTTTCATCCCATTTAAATTTGTGTGAATGTGTGGGGTTGTGGAGCTGTGTCACTCCAATCTGTTTCTTTAAGTTTTTTAAAGCTTTTTTAAGTAGGAAACCAGAAAATGGAAGAATTTGCTAACCATTTAGAGGCGTTGTATAATTCACTCTCTCTCTGATAACTGCATCCATGTATTTATTTATTTGGGCTGAAGGTTTCTCAGTTGGGGGAAAAAAAAATCCTTAGCAGGATTTCACAACTGCTGTGAGTCTTGTTTTAATGGTCCGTTTAAATGGCCTTTAGAGAATTCACTTTTTTGCTGTAAACCGCTGGATTTACGCTGAGAAATTAAAAAGCATCTTTCCTTCCGTCTTTCCGTGGGATTTCAAAATTTTTCCGTTTATTTAATCTTTAATTTAATCTTCCCTTGGGATGTAAAAATGCGGCTTGCAAAAAAAGAATGCATCGCTTTTGACACCTCCATTAGATGAAGGTGGTTTGTTTTCCATTTTAGTCAAATTCTTTTGGTTATTCAAAAAAAAGAAGAAGAAGTTGTGAACACATTAATTTATTTAAGCAAATATTTTCCTGGGTAGAATGTAGGTGTTGTTTTTCTTTAAGATGACAAAGGTTTGATAATGTTTAACCCAATTATGCATCTCTTTAGTTTTTGGGGAATTCACGGCTTCTGATATTTTGGAAGCAAATGTACTTTTATTACTTAAGTAACGATAAAAATTAAGAGGCCCAGATTGGCAGAGTACAGTGTTTCTCAATCTTGGACTCCAAGATGTGCCACCAAGAGGTGGAGGAAGAGGAAGAGGAGAAGGGAGAAAGAGGAGAAGGGAAGAAGAAGAGGAGGAGAAGGGGAAGAGGAGAGGGAAGGAAGAGGAAGAGGAGAGAGGAGGAAGAGGAAGAGGAGAAGGGAGAAAAAGGAGACGGGAGGAAGAGGAAGAGGAGAGGGGAAGAAGAAGAAGAGGAGGAAGGAGGAAGAGGAGAAGGGAGGAAGAGGAGAAGGGAGGAAGAGGAAGAGGAGGGGGAAGAGGGGAGGAAGAGGAAGAGGAGAAGGGAGGAAGAGGAGGAGAAGGGAGAAAGAGGAGAAGGGAAGAAGAAGAGGAGGAGAAGGGGAAGAGGAGAGGGAAGGAAGAGGAAGAGGAGAGAGGAGGAAGAGGAAGAGGAGAAGGGAGAAAAAGGAGACGGGAGGAAGAGGAAGAGGAGAGGGGAAGAAGAAGAAGAGGAGGAGGGAGGAAGAGGAGAAGGGAGGAAGAGGAGAAGGGAGGAAGAGGAAGAGGAGGGGGAAGAGGGTAGGAAGAGGAAGAGGAGAAGGGAGGAAGAGGAGAAGGGAGGAAGAGGAGAGGGAAGGGAGGAAGAGGAAGAGGGAGGAAGAGGAGAGGGGAAGAGGAGAAGCGAGGAAGAGGAGAAGAGAGGAAGAGGAGGGGAGGAAGAGGAGAGGGAAGGGAGGAAGAGGAGGAGAAGGGAGGAAGAGGAGAAGGAAGGAAGAGGAGAGGGGAAGAAGAGGAAAAGGAGAAGGGAGGAAGAGGAGGAGGAGCTCTGATATTGTTATGTAGTCGGGGAATACCACCTCCTCCTTCTCCTCCGCAAATCCCGCTCCCTTCTAGCCCTGATGATATTATCTAGAAGGGTCGTGAAACGTCTGCAGAAAACCCACCCAGCTCAGAGAGCTCCAAGAGCCCCCTTTATCCTCTCTCTGCAGGGATGCGGCCCTTCATCCCTGACCAGGACATCGGCTACTTCGAGAGCTTCCTGGAGAGCATCGGCATCCGGGAAGGGGGCATCCTGACCGACAGCTTCGGCCGTATCAAGAAGAGCATGAGCAGCACCTCGGCTTCGGCCGTGAGGAGCTACGACAGCTGGTCCCTGCATTCCGAGTCGGAGTCCTTCAATCGACGGATCGCCAACATCACCCACGACATCGAAGCGCTGGCGGGGGACGAGGAAGAGGAGGAGGCTGACCGTGGGAGCGATGAAGACAATTATCTCTAAAGGGGCGAATTGATTGGCCAGGAGGGAAGCGAGCCCCCTCCCCTTTGATTAGTGGCATCCATTGGCCAGCCAGGCTTTAAGAGAGGGATAGACTTCAACTCCCAGAATGCCCCAGCCAGATGCTTTAAAATGTCCCAGAATTCCTCAGCCAGTATCCTTGAGGTTGGGTGGGCTTCCACTCCCAGAATTCCCCAGCCGGCATTCTTTAAGATGGGGGGACTTCAACTCCCAGAATTCCTCAGCTGCCATTCTTTAAGATGGGGGGACTTCAACTCCCAGAATTCCTCAGCTGCCATTCTTTAAGATGGGGGAACTTCCACTCCCAGAATTCCCCAGCCGGCATTCTTTAAGATGGGGGGGACTTCCACTCCCAGAATTCCCCAGCCGGCATTCTTTAAGATGGGTGGACTTCCACTCCCAGAATTCCCCAGCCGGCATTTTTTAAGATGGGTGGACTTCAACTCCCAGAATTCCCCAGCCGGCATTCTTTAAGATGGGTGGACTTCCACCCCCAGAATTCCCCAGCTGCCATTCTTTAAGATGGGGGAACTTCCACTCCCAGAATTCCCCAGCCGGCATTCTTTAAGATGGGTGGAGTCTCAGAATTCTGGGACCTGAAGTCCACCCCTCTTAAAGCAGCCAAGCTTTCATAGGGATTATTCTCTCATTTTTAAACTGCAAAGAGTTTTGATTGTCTTCAAAACTTGGGCCGCCTGGTTAGGGCATTTTTTTGTGTGTCTTTGAGCCCCTGCCAAGTAACACGCCTGCCCGTGTGTGTGCAGTTGTGTGCAGTTGTCTTTCAAGGGCTGGTTCGTTGCATCGGGAAGGCGTTGGATGGAAAGTTTGGAAATGTGTCAAATTAAATAAATCCTGCAAAGCCATTGCAGACAACATGGAAACCAAAAGACTCAACACTTGGCACACCTGTGAAATGGGCTGAGGTCCAAGGATGTTTGTGTGAGACACACACAAACACAGACACACACACAGACACACACACACACACACACACACACACTGTTGCAAAGCTGCCTAGTCCTGGAGATCAGCAGAGAGGCCTCTTAGAACAGGGATTCTCCAACCTTGGCAACTTTAAGCCTGGTGGACTTCAACTCCCAGAATTCCCCAGGAAGACCCTCTGATGGCCATTTTGCCCGGGAATTATAGAGGTAGTTCAGTTCGTTTAGTGACCGTTTAGCACTAAAAAAAAAATGACTCAGGACCATTTTTCACCCTTAACGACCGTTGCCACATCCCCTTGGTCACGTGATCGAAATTCAGACGCTTGGCAACTGGTTCGTATTTATGACAGTCACCGTGTCCCTGGATCAAGGGATCAACTTTTGCGACTTTCTGGCAAGCCAAGTCCATGAGGAAACCAGATTCACTTAACAACCGTGTGACTCGCTTAATGTCTGCAATGATTCACTCCACAACCGTGGCAGGTTGTGGAGGAAGGTCGTAAAAGGTAGCAAAACGCATTTAACAAATGTTTCACTTAGCAACCTAGGTTTTGGGCTCAATGGTGGTCATAAATCGAGGACCACCTGTATAGGGTGCTTGAGCAGAGGGTTGGACTAGAAGACCTCTGAGGTCCCTTTTCACTTTGTCATTCTGTATTCTGTTCTACCCACTCGAGGTAATCCTCGAGTTATGTCCACATTTGAACCCAAGATTTATGTTGCTAAGTGAAATGTTTGTTAAGCAACCTTGTCCCGTTTTACCACCTTTCTTGCCGCAGTTGTTAAGTGAATCACTGCAGTTGTTAAATTAGTAACACGGTTGTTAAGTGAATCTGACTTCCCCCATGGAGGTCGCAAAAGGGGATCAGATGGCCCTCCTGGGACAAGTAAGGTCATAAAATGGGGCAAAAACTCACTTAGCAACTGTCTCGCTTAGCAATGGAAATTTAGGGCTCAATTGTGATTGTAAGCCGAGGACTACCTGTATGATCCTGTTGTGGCCTGTCAGCAGCCTGTGCAGCTAGTAGCTGATTCGGACAGCGAGGAGGCTGGTGTGGTGCTGGGCCAGCAGCCTGTGCAGCTGGCACTCGAGTCGGACAGTGAGGAGGCTGGAGAAGATGGGGTGCCAGAGGCAGGGATTCAGCCAGGGCCTTCAGAACCTCCAGAAGCTTCCATGGGTGAAGAGAAAGAAGAGGAGGAGCATCTTCTCGATGCATGGGCGCACAGAGCTGCCAAAAGGAGGAGGTCTCCTCGAGAGTAAGGCTTGGGGCTAATTGGCCACTCCCTTAGCCTATTTAAGGAGGAATGCCGACTGAGGCAATTTGCAGGGAACAACTTCATTCACTCTCCTTCACGTCCTGATCTTAGTTCTCTTATCAGTTTCCTGCAAATTGCTTCTGGGCTTTCTGCCAACTATAGTAAGATTACGATTATTTATTCTTTGGATTCTTGTAGGCTGTTAAGAAAGTTAATTAACAGCCTTTGTTTGAAAAAAAACTGATTTAATTTAGTAAACTAAGGTTTGTACAGACTTTGTGTGTGCTGCGTTCTTTGGGGTCCGTAGCTGGGGCAGAACAGATCCTCCTGGTGTATTACAAGTGGATAGGGGTGTCCTCGGGAAGAGTCAAAAGAGTCAAGATGGCGGCTGCACCATCACATTTCGGCATATCCCACGGTCACAAAAAGTGTCGTCTTGATTTTTTTCAACCTTTAGAACCCTTAAGAACGGTTCAAAGTTACAACGGTGCCAGAAAAAGCAACATGTCCTTGTAATTACCACAGTGGCATCACCCCTGCAACTACGCCATTGTGCTTGGCACCTGGCTCGCATTTATGACGGTCATTGGTGCTTGCGGTCGTACAATCTTTGATTTTCCCAAGCAAAGTCCATGGGAGAAGTTGGACTTGCTTAACGACTCTGTGACTGGCTTAACAACCGCAAAAAAGGTGGGGTTACCATGGGATCCATTTATGCGATGACTCGTTTAACAACCAACTCGCTCAGTGAACAAAATTCTGGTCCCAGGTGAGACAATCTTGTCTGTGTGACGTTGATTATGTGAAAGGAGTGGGACCAGAGGTGAAATCTAGCAGGTTCTGACAGGTTCTGGAGAACCGGTAGTGGAAATTTTGAGCAGTTTGGAGAACCAGCAAATGCCACCTCTGGCTGGCCCCAGAGTGTGGAGGGAATGGAGATTTTGCAGTATCCTTCCTGCCACGCCCACCAAGCAACACCATGCCCACCAAGCCACGCCCACAGAACCGGTAGTAAAAAAAAATTGGATTTCACCACTGAGTGGGACCAAGGAGTATAATCTCCTTGATTCCCACTGCTATATTAAAGACAAATATTATATTATATTATATTATATTATATTATATTATATTATATTATATTATATTATATTATATTATATTATATTATATTATATTATATTATATTATATTATTAATATTATATCATATCATATCATATCATATTATATTATGATATGAAGATAAAAGTGATGCTACCTCTATGTAAAGGCTTAGTAAGGCCCCACCTGGAATCCTGCATCCAGTTTTGATCCCCACATTACAAAAAAAAGATGTTGAGACTTTGGAAAAAGTGCAGAGAAGAGCAACTAAGAGGATTAAAGGCCTGGAGGCTAAAACATATGAAGAACGGTTGCAGGAATTGGATATGTCTAGTTTAATGAAAAGAAGTACTAGGGGTGATGTGATAGCAATATTCCAATATTTGAGGGGCTGCCCCAAAGAACAGGAGGGGTCAAGCTATTCTCCAAAGCCCCTGAAGGCAGGACAAGAAGCAACGGATGGAAACTCATCAAGGAGAGGAGCAACCTGGAGAAACTTCCCAACAGTGAGGACAATTAACCGAGTGGAAGGACTTGCCACCAGAAGTTGTAGGTGCTTCATCCGGGGAGGTTTTTAAGAAAAGACTGGACAGCCATTTGTCTGAAATGGTATAAGGTCTCCTGCTTGAGCTGGGGGTTGGACTAGAAGACCTCCAAGGTCCCTTCTGACTCTGTTATTCTGTTAAGGACTAAGGTCGACATGTTAGCATCTTCCAGTATTTGAGGGGTGCCACAAAGGTAGATGAATAAAGTTCTGGGGACAAAATCATACAAAGAACGGTTGCAGGAACTTGGATTTAGCTACTCTAAAGAAAAGAAGAATTGGGGGTGACATGATAGCAGCCTTCCAGTATTTGAGGGGCTGCCCCAAAGAAGAGGGAGTCAAAATATTCTCCAAAATGCAAAAAAAAAAAAAAAAAAAAAACAGAACAAGAAGCAAACTAACCAAAAAGAGAACCATCCTAGTACTAAGGAGAAATTTCCTGGCAGAAGAATTAATCAGCAGAACGGAAATTGTGGGTGCTCCTCCATCCCTGGAGGTTTTAAAAAAGAGATTGGACAGTCATTTGTCTGAAATGGTGTAGGGTTTCCTGCTTGAACAGGGGGCTGGACTAGAAGACCTCTAAGGTCCCTTCCAGGCTCATGGGTCACTTTTTTTGGTGCTGTTATTCTGTTTTTGTTTTGCTGGTTTATTTATTTTTTGTTCGTTTGTTTCCTATGATTCTTCCCTCTGTTCGCACAGAGATCCACAGCCCTAGCAGCCCATCAGCTTTTAGAATCAAATCCTTTCAACTCTGGTGCCCCAAGGCCTCCTACCCAAAGGGGAAGATGCTGCCCCGTCCCCCTTTTCCTCCTCCCTCCCCCCCCCCCAAATTCTGAGCTCAGCACCAGCATCCCCCATTTTGCATCAAAGCCACCAACCGTGAGCTATTTGCATCGGGAGAAGGAAGTAACTTTTCTGCAATTCGGGGAAGAGGCTGGCTGACTGCCAAATGAGAGGGAGGATGGAGGTGGGGGAGGGTCCCTTTGACACCTGGCAGCAAAAGCCAGGGGGTTGGGGTGGGGGCTCAAGCTAGAATTGCCACCTGGAGACATGATGGAGGTGAGCGTTGCAAGCAGCTACGGCGTTTTGCAAAATTAGCTTTTTGCTAATTTGCAAAATTAGCTAATTTTGAAAACAGTCTAGGAAAAATCCACACACACACACACACACCAATTATTTATTAGCCAAAATGGTTGCAGAGATGGACTCTCTTGGACTGTTTCTCATGTTTGACAACTTTTAAGAGGTGTGGACTTCAGTTCCCAGAACGGTCGAAGTTGAGAGGTTTGAAGATAATCTTGCAGATAATCCATCCAATAAGGCAGCCTTGTGCCAGCTGGATAGTTGGCAATTCAGTGTTATGAGCACTTTTGTAGAATAGAACAACAGACCTGGAAGGGACCTTAGAGGTCTTCTAGTCCAACCTCCTGTTCAAGCAGGAGACCCTATATAATTTTGGACAAATGGATGTCCGGTCTCTTCTTGACAATCTCCAGTGATGGAGTACCCAAAACTTCTGGAAGCAACTCATCCCACTGATTAATTGTCCTCACTGTCAGGAAATTTCTCCTTGATTCCAGGTTGCTTCTCTCCTTGATGAGTTTCCACCTGTTGCTTCTTGTCCTGCCTTCAGGGGCTTTGGAGAATAGGTTGTCACCCCTTCTTTGTGGCAGCCCCTCAAATATTGGAGCACTGCTATCCTGTCTCCCCTCATCCGTCTCTTTGTTAAAGTAGACCTACCCAATGCCAGCAACTGTTCTTTATATTTTTTAGACTCCAGTCTCCTAATCCAGGGCTCTCCAACCTTGGCAACTTTAAGACTCCCAGAATTCCTCAGCCAGCAAAGCTGAATTCTGGGAGTTGAAGTCCACAAGTCTTAAAGTTGCCAAGGTTGGAGACCCCTGCCCTAATCAAATTAGTTGCTTTTATCTTGGTCTCTGCTGGTGGCATGAAAATATTTGTATTGTATTGTGTTGTGTTGTATTATATTGTATTGTACTGTACTGTACTCCTAATCTATTCTATTCTATTCTATTCTATTCTATTCTATTCTATTCTGTTCTGTTCTGTTCTGTTCTATTCTATTCTATTCTATTGCATTCTATTCTTTTGCATTCTATTCTATTCTTTTGCATTCTATTCTGCATTCTATTTTATTCTTTTGCTTTCTATTTTGCATTCTATTTTGCATTCTATTCTGCATTCTATTCTATTCTATTCCTATTCTATTCTATTCTATTCCCATATGTTCTTCAGCATCATTTTTTTTAAAAAATACTTTTTATTAGCAATTGCAATAATAGTGCAAGATAGTACAAAATTAAAGGACTTCAGTTTATTGTTCAGATAGTGCTCAATTTACAACCAATTGTTTCGTGAATATTCAAAGCTAGAATGGCACTTGGAAAAAGTGACTTACTACCATTTTTCACACTTTTGACCGTTGCCACATCCCCAAGGTCACCGGATCAAAATCTGGACGCTTGGCAACCGACTCGTATTTATGACGGTTGCACTGTCCCGGCAGTCACGTGATCTCCTTTTGGCAAGCAAAGTCAAGGAGGGCAGCCAGATTCACTTAACGACTGTGTTGCTCACTTAACAACTGCTGTGATTCATTTAACGACTGTGGGAAGAAAGGTCGTAAAATGGGACGCAACTCATCAAATGACTGTCTTGCTTATCGGCAGAAATTTTGGGCTCGGTTTTAGTCGTAAGTCGAGGAGCCCTTTTTCTCCTTTCTAACCTGCTGACTCTGTGCTTCCCTGCAATGTTATCACATGGCCCTCCCTCCCCAACGAAGCTTGGATGAGTTGGGTTTCATTCATCTGTTCCTGGGAATTGCACGTCCAGCGTGAGAAATTTCTACTGTTACGTTTTCTTCCGAGAAGACCCCGCGTGGCCAAAGGCTGGCTAGAGTTCCTGAATTTCACAACCCCTGTAGAAATGCCACCAGAAGTCCTTTCGTTTTACAGAATTACAGAAGAACAGATCTGGAAAGGACATAACCTTCTCATAATCGTGACTTCCCTTATTTATTTATTTTTTTATTAGTCATATTTCTATGCCGCCCACTCTCCGAGGACTCTGGGCAGCTTACAACAATTGACAGTATACTAAATAGCATCTTGCCCCCAACAATCTGGGTCCTCATTTTACCTACCTCGAAAAGGATGGAAGGCTGAGTCAACCTTGAGCCGGTGAGATTTGATCTGCTGAACTAGCAGTCAGCTGAAGTAGCTGCAGTACTGCACTCTAACCACTGCGCCACCTCGGCTCATTAGTACTCCCGTCTGGACTACTGCAATGCTCTCTACATGGGGCTCCCCTTGGGGTGCACCCGGAGGCTCCAGTTGGTCCAGAATGCGGCCGCGTGGGGGATTATGGGAGCGACGGGGCGCTCCCATGTGACACCTCTCCTGCGCAAGCTGCACTGGCTTCCTGTGGTCTTCCAGGTGCGCTTCAAGGTGTTGGTGACCACCTTTAAAGCGCTCCATGGCTTAGGGCCGGGGTATTTACGGGACCGCCTTCTACCACCAATAGCCTCCCAACGGCCAGTTCGCTCCCACAGAGAGGGTCTCCTCAGGGTGCCGTCGGCCAGACAATGTCAGCTGGCGACCCCCAGGGGGAGAGCCTTCTCTGTGGGGGCACCTGCCCTCTGGAACAATCTACCCCCAGAGATACGCACGATACCAGACCTCCGGACTTTTCGTCGGGCCCTGAAAATGCATCTTTTTCACCTATCCGGGCTGGCTTGATCCCATCCCTGCGGTTTTAATTTGTAATTGGTTTTAACCCGGGTTGTTTTAAATGGATAGACAAAATTATGTAATGTTTTTTAAATTGCTTTTAAATTTTATCTGTTATGTTTTACCATGGCTGTTCACCGCCCTGTTGGAGAAGGGCGGTATACAAATTAAAGAGCCTTGATAGTACAGTGGTTTACGCACCCTGTTATTAACACAGCTGCCTGCAATTTACTGCTGGTTCAAATCTCTCCAAGGCTCAAGGTTGACTCAGCCTTTCCATCCTTTCTAAGGTAGGTAAATTGAGGACCCAGATTGTGGGGGGCAATAAGTTGACTTTGTATAAAATATACAAAAGAATGAAGGCTATTGCTTAACGCATTGTAAGCCGCCCTGAGTCTCCGGAGAAGGGCGGCATATAAATCAAATTATAAATAAATAAATAAATAAATAAATAAATAAATAAATAAATAAATAAAATTAATAACAGCAAATACTTCTAAACGGCAGGAACAGCTTTATCTGTTGGCCGGACAATGTCGCTTCAAAAGATCCATGGCTGCTTGTCTCACATTGTGTTTTAACAGAATAACAAGAGTTGGAAGGGACTGTCAATTAACTTTCTTAACAGCCTACAAGAATCCAAAGAATAAATAATCGTAATCTTACTAGGGTTGGCAGAAAGCCCAGAAGCAATTTGCAGGAAGCTGATAAGAGAACTAAGATCAGGACGCGAAGGAGAGTGAACAAAGTTGTTCCCTGCAAATTGCTTCAGTCAGCGTTCCTCCTTAAATAGGCCAATTAGCCCCAAGACTTACTCTCAAGGAGACCTCCTCCTGAGGAGCCACTCCTACCTTTTGGCAGCTCTGCGCGCCCATGCATTGAGAAGAGGCTCCTCCTCTTCGTCCTCTTCACTTATGGGAGCTTCTGGAGGTTCTGAAGGCCCTGGATGAATCCCCGCTTCTGGCACCACATCTTCTCCAGCCTCCTCATTGTTTGACTCGAGCGCCAGCTGCACAGGCTGCTGGCGCAGCACCACACCAGCCTCCTCGCTGTCGGAATCAGCTACTAGCTGCACAGTCCGCTGACGGGCCACAACACCCTCAAGGCCATATACGATGTCATACAAACAGTTGCCCAGTCTCTTCTTGAACTCCTCCAGTGATGGAGCACCCACAATTTTTTTAAAGAAGAGGTGAAGGACTTCATGCAATCTGAGAATTTAGCATCCTCCACCGCCCTTTATTTTCTCACCAACATTTCTGGTCTCCATCTATTGGATAACCAGCTGTCGGACAAGCTCCTGTGGCCTCCATGCCATCAAGCAACCTTCAGGCATGATGTTGGACTACCAAAATACCCACAGCTCTTGCCATCCATCAAACTGAGTGGTGAAAATAGAAGAGGGATCTGATGCAGCTTCATGAGACCAGAGGCCCACCAACCTGGGCTCTGGAACTCTCCTAGTGCCCAAAGCAGAAGTTCTCCAGTCCAGAAGACTCTTCTCCAAACTCAGAGGAGAAGATGAAGACACCTGCAGGACAGGTCAGAAAAGTCAAGATAGCAACCATGATGCATCAACAAAGCTCTGTCTGGTTTTGAGGATCATTGAGTCCACGCCAACGTTGGATGGACTTTCCTGATGGCTTCACATCATACATGACCCTCAACTTCTGAATCTGGTGCCCAACAGTCTCCGATATTTGATGGCTCTGCAGAATTGCAGAATCAGGGAAACTCCTCCGTCTACTTCTTGCTTGAAGTTGACGTTGCCTAACTCAAGTTTCCTGCCAATACATGAACCCGTGGAGATGGGTGGGGTGACCTAAAAGATGCAAATTGCCAGACTGGGAAAATTCCTTCTTGTCTTGCGTTTGTTAGCCCCAAAGGAACCTTTCGGTTTTCAGCCAAACTTCTGCTTGGAAATTAAAGTGTGTCACATCAAGTCAAATTTACAACTCCTTTCCTCGGAATGCATGTCCCAATTCTGCCTCTTTCTCTTGTCACTCAGTGGCCTGGTCCGTCAAGACTGTTCTGGTCCTGATGGGTCAGGACCTGCCATCCACCAACACAGGAAGGGTGTTTCCTGTGATAGGCAATGACTTTGCCAAGAGGTAGAAATGGGCTTGGCCTAGAACAGGGATCTCCACAATTCCCCAGGGAATTCTGGGAGTTCAAGTCCAGCAAGGCTTAAAGTTGCCAAGGTTGGAGACTCCTGGACTACAAGATCATTGCTTCTCAGCTTTGCTGCTTGAAGATGGGTGGACCTCAACTCCAGGAATTCCCCAGCCATCGTGAAGTTTAGGAGTTGGTACACACATTTTCAATCTGCCAAGGTTCAGAAACACTGATCTAAGCATCCAATCTTCTTCTCCTTCTCCTTCTTCTCCTTCTCCTTCTTCTCCTCTTCTTCTTTGCCTCTTTCTCCTCCTCCTCTTTTCTTCTTCTTCTCTCTCCTCTGCCTCATCTTCTTTGCCTCTTTCTCCTCCTCCTCTCCTCCTCCTTTCTTCTTCTCTCTCCTCCTCCTCATCTTCTTTGCCTCTTTCTCCTCCTCTCCTCCTCCTCCTTTCTTCTTCTCTCTCCTCCTTGTCTTCTTTGCCTCTTTCTCCTCCTCCTCTCTTCTTTTCTTCTTCTTCTCTCTCCTCCTCGTCGTCTTCTTTGCCTCTTTCTCCTCCTCTCCTCCTCCTCTTTTCTTCTTCTCACTCCTCCTCCTCTTCTTCTTTGCCTCTTTCTCCTCCTCCTCTCTTCTTTTCTTCTTCTTCTCTCTCCTCCTCCTCGTCTTCTTTGCCTCTTTCTCCTCCTCTTCTCCTCCTCTTTTCTTCTCTCTCCTCCTCATCTTCTTTGCCTCTTTCTCCTCCTCCTCTCCTCTTCTTCTTCTTCTCTCTCCTCCTCTTCTTCTTTGCCCCTTTTTCCTCCTCCTCTCCTCCTCCTCTTCTTCTTTGCCTTTTTCTCCTCCTCCTCTTTTCTTCTTCTTCTCTCTCCTCCTCCTCGTCTTCTTTGCCTCTTTCTCCTCCTCTTCTCCTCCTCCTCTTTTCTTCTCTCTCCTCCTCCTCATCTTCTTTGCCTCTTTCTCCTCCTCCTCTCCTCTTCTTCTTCTTCTCTCTCCTCCTCTTCTTCTTTGCCCCTTTTTCCTCCTCCTCTCCTCCTCCTCTTTTTTTCTTCTTCCCCCTCCTCTTCCTCCTTCTTTCCCTTCCCATTTTCTTTCTCTGATTCTATATTCCTTCTCCTCCTCTTCCATCCATCCATCCATCCATCCATCCATCCATCCATCCTCCATCCATTCTGCTGGCTGGGGGATCCTGGGAATTAAAGTCCATCCATGCTGGTTGGGATTTCTGGGAATTGAAGCCCAGACATCTTTTAAGAGCCCAACACTGATCTAGGCCACAGTGTGGGTTTGTCATTTCTGTTCTGAAGATAACCGATTTCCCCGTTCCTTGCATTGATTTCTGTCTCTCAAGCTTTCCTAATGTCAGCTGGAAAGAATATTTCAGAGGAAAAACGAATAAAAAAGGGCAAAATTCAAGGATACCACATATCACTGCTGTTATCCTACACATAAGAGTATTTTTCTCCTCTACGTTTGTATTCTATGTATCTAGTATTCAAATCCGTGCGTGCAGCTTTATTTGAATGTTCAATTTGTTATTATAGCCAGTTGGTGCAATTTGTTAGTTCGCATAAGACAGGGTGTTTCAAAGCAGTTGCTCGTTTTCATAACACAGTGGTTACACACACAGTGTGTGGCAAACTCACCGCCATAGTGATCTAGTAATTTAACTTCTGGGATAGTATAACCCAGGGGTGAAATCCAGTAGGTTCTGACAGGTTCTGGAGAACTGGTAGCGGAAATTTTGAGTAGTACGGAGAACCGGCAAATGACACCTCTGGCTGGCCCAAAAGTGGGGTTGGAATGGAGATTTTGCAATATCCTTCCTTCAAGAGTGGGATAGGAAGAGGGATTTTGCAATATCGTTCCCCCAGGAGTGAGGAGGGAATGGGGATTTTTTATTTTTATTTTTTGCTTTAATTTATATGTCACCCTTCTCCGGAGACTCAGGGCGGCTTACAATGCGTTAAGCAATAGCCTTCATACTTTTGTATATTTATACAAAGTCAGCTTATTGCCTCCACAAACTGGGTCCTCATTTCACCCACCTTAGAAAGGATGGAAGGCTGAGTCAACCTTGAGCCTGGGGAGATTTGAACTTGCAGTAATTGCAAGCAGCAGATGTTAATAACAGTGCATTAGTCCAATGTGCTACCAAGGCTCAATATTTCACATATTTCACAGTATCCTTCCCCTGGAGTGGAGTGGGAATGGAGATTTTGCAGTATCTTTCCCCTGCCACACCCACCAAGCCACACCATGCTCACAGAACCGGTAGTAAAAAAATTTGGATTTCACCACTGGTATAACCGTGCCATGTTTTAGAACAGGGGTGTGCAACCTCTGGCAATTTTACGACTTGTGGACTACAACTCCCAGAATTCAATACAATCATTGGTTGTAGCTGATATAATCCTGGATTGTATAAACAGAGGGATACAATCAAGGTCAAGGGAGGTGTTAGGATATGGTTTGAGCCTAACAAGTTGTCCAAGCAATATAAGTGTTCTGTAACTTTAATATGAAGATGTATTGTATGACTTTTAAGGTTTTACTGCTGATTCATTGTAATGCTGAGTCATGCTGTAATTAGATAATCACTGGTTGTAAACGTATTTAAGAAAGGTACTGTAAAGTATTCAGTTGATGATATGCTACCATTGTGCTATCATCGGTTGGATGGATCTGCTACCATCGTGGTTTGTGAACCAGAGTGAGTTTGTTATTCTAACCAACTACTGTTTGTGTGGTAAGAAGATATCTGTAACTTCGGACTGATTTAACTGGCAAAGACTTGGATTGATTTAAAAGACTACGAGATGTTTTTTCACTATAAAGTAAACTTTTGATAAATCAGTTTGCACATCTCTTATTCATTGCTCTCAGCAACGTTTCTCTGTGCTTTACACTCTGCTGGTTGGTAACACAACAACAATATCCTTAACAGGAGGTACTACTAAGACCACTCTATAAAGCCCTAGTAAGACCACACCTAGAATACTGCATCCAGTTTTGGTCACCACATTACAAAAAAAGATATTGAGACTTTGGAAAAAGTGCGAAGAAGAGCAACTAAGAGGATCAAAGGAGACTGGAGACAAAAACATATGAAGAAGGATTGGAGGAATTGGGTTTGGCCAGTCTAGAGAAAAGAAGGATTGGGGGGGGGGAACATGATGGCAGTCTTCCAATATTTTGGGAGCTGCCCCAAAGAAGAAAAGGGTCAACTTATTCTCCAAAGCACCAGAAGGCAAGACAAGAAACAACGGATGGAAACTAACCAAGGAGAGAAGCAACCTGGAACTAAGGAGATGCTTCCTAACAGTGAGGACAATCGATCAGTGGAACCGCTTGCCACCAGAAGTTGTGGGTGCTCCATCACTGGAGGTTTTTAAGAAGAGACTGGACTGGACAGCCATTTATCTGAAATGGTGTGGAGTCTCCTGCTTCAGCAGAAGGTTGGACTAGAAGACCTCCAAGGTTCCTTCCAGCTCTATTCTGAATTGATCACCAAATCCCCCCAGCCAGCCATGAAGTCCACAAGTCTTAAAATTTAGACTATTCAATTTGGAATTGAGCTGGAAGGGACCTCGGAGGTCTTCTAGTCCAGCCCACTGCTCAAGCAGGAGATCCTGTACCATTTTAGATAGGTGGAGGACGTCCAATCTCTTCTTCAAAACCTCCAGCGATGGAGCACCCAACGACCTCTGGTGGCAAGCTGTTCCACGGGTTAATTGTCCTCACTGTTAGGAAGTTGCTCCTGAATTCCAGGTTGATTAGTTTCCATCCATTGCTTCTTGTCCTGCTTTCTGATGCTTTGGAGAATAAGTTGACCCCCCCCCCCTCTTTGTGGCAGCCCCTCAAATCAGTGGTGAAATCCAATTTTTTTTACTACCGGTTCTGTGGGTGTGGCTTGGTGGGTGTGGTGTGGCATTGTGGGCGTGGCAGGGGTAGGATACTGCAAAATCTCCATTCCCTCCCCACTCCTGGGGGAAGGATATTGCAAAATCTTCATTCCCACCCCACTCTGGGGCCAGCCAGAGGTGGCATTTGCCGGTTCTCTGAACTACTCAAAGTTTCCACTACCGGTTCTCCAGAACCTGTCAGAACCTGCTGGATTTCCCCCCTGCCTCAAATACTGGGAGGCTGCTATCATGTCACCCCTAAGTCTTCCATTTCTCCAGATTAGCCAAAACCCAAATCCTGCAACCCTTCTTCACACGTTTTAGTTTCCAGACCTTGGACCGTCTCAGCTGCTCTTCTCTGCACTTTTTCCACCTGTATGCATTTTCTTTATCTTTATCTTTTATTAGATTTGTATACCGCCCTTCTCCTTTCGGACTCAGGGCTGTGAACAGCCAAAATAAAAACATTTGTACACAAAAGTTAAAATAATTTAAAAAATAATTAAATGGTTTAATTATTAATAATAATGAATAATAAATAATTAAATGGAGCCTGGTTTAGCTCAACAGACAGAAGCACTGTAATTTAACACCAGCTGCCTGCAATTACTGCAGGTTCGAATCTCGCCAGGCTCCAGATTGACTCAGCCTTCCATCCTTTCTAAAGTAGGTAAATTGAGGACCCAGTTTGTGGGGGCAATAAGCTGACTTTGTATAAATATACAAAAGAATGAAGGCTATTGCTTAACGCATTGTAAGCCGCCCTGAGTCTCCGGAGAAGGGCGGCATATAAATCAAATTTAAAAGAAGAAGAAGAGGAGGAGGAGGAGGAGGAAGAAGAAGAAGAAGAAGAAGAAAGGGAGGAGGAGGAGGAGGAGGAGGAAGCAGAAGAAGGAGGAGGAGGAGGAGGAAGATAGGACCCCTGGTAGCGCAGCAGACTAAAGCACTGTTATTTAACACCAGCTGCCTGCAATTACTGCAGGTTCGAATCTCGCCAGGCTCAAGGTTGACTCAGCCTTCCATCCTTTCTAAGGTGGGTAAAATGAGGACCCGGATTGTGGGGGCAATAAGCTGACTTTGTATAAATATACAAAAGGATGAAGGCTATTGCTTAACGCATCGTAAGCCACCCTGAGTCTCTGGAGAAGGGCGGCATATAAATCAAATTTAAAAAAAAAAGAAGAAGAGGAGGAGGAGGAGGAAAAAGAAGAAGAAGAAGAAGAGGAGGAGGAGGAGGAGGAGGAGGAGGAGGAGGAGGAGGAAAAAGAAGAAGAAGAAGAAGAAGAGGAGGAGGAGGAGGAGGAGGAGGAGGAGGAGGAAGCAGAAGAAGGAGGAGGAGGAGGGGGAGGGGAGGAGGAAGATAGGAGCCCTGGTAGCGCAGCAGACTAAAGCACTGTTATTAACACCAGCTGCCTGCAATTACTGCAGGTTCGAATCTCACCAGGCTCAAGGTTGACTCAGCCTTTCTAAGGTAGGTAAAATGAGGACCCAGATTGTGGGGGCAATAAGCTGACTTTGTATAAATATACAAAAGGATGAAGGCTATTGCTTAAGGCATTGTAAGCCGCCCTGAGTCTCCGGAGAAGGGCGGCATATAAATCAAATTTAAAAAAAGAAGAAGAAGAAGAGGAGGAGGAGGAAGAGGAGGAGGAGGGGGAGGAAGAAGAAGAAGAAGAGGAAGAGGAGGAGGAGGAGGAGGAGGAGGAGGAGGAGGAGGAGGAGGAGGAGGAGGAAGCAGAAGAAGGAGGAGGAAGAGGAGGAGGATGAGGAAGATAGGAGCCCTGGTAGTACAGCAGACTAAAGCACTGTTATTAACGCCAGCTGCCTGCAATTACTGCTGGTTCGAATCTCCCCAGGCTCAAGGTTGACTCAGCCTTCCATCCTTTCTAAGGTAGGTAAAATGAGGACCCGGATTGTGGGGGCAATAAGCTGACTTTGTATAAATATACAAAAGGATGAAGGCTATTGCTTAGCGCACTGTAAGCCGCCCTGAGTCTCCGGAGAAGGGCGGCATATAAATCAAATTTAAAAAAAAAATGAAATTTGGCCCATAATTTAAAACATTTCAATTAAAAATCAGTATCAAACTTTAAAACCGACATGGAATCAGGGCAGCCTCTTTCTCCCGCGCCCCCTCCAGGAAAGCCTCCCCCCCGCGTTTTGCAGGCGCGATCCCCAGAACGCCCCTCCCGACGCGCAGCCACCCAGCTGTGAGCACCGCTGGCCGGCCAGGAGGCGCCCGCGGGCGTCGCTTCCTGGAAGGAGGCGCGGCCGCCGTTGGGTTTGGTTTCCGCGGCGGTTCCCGGCGCTGCCCTGGCAGTCGAGCCTGGCTGGCCGTCGGGGAGGATCGCAAGAGGCTGCCGGGGAGGCGGAGGCGGAGGCGGCTCCACTGACCGCGGGAGGCTCGGAGCGCTCGGAACGCGCCGTCGGGGCAGCTCCGGGAGGAGAGCCGGCAGGTGAGCGGCGCGGCAGGAGGGAAGGAAGGAGGGGAAGAAAGGAGGAAATAAGGAAAGGAAGGAGGAAGAGAAAGGAGAGAAGAAGGGAGGAAAGAAGGAAGGGGAGAAGGAAAAGGGGAGAAGGGGGGAGGGAAGGAAAGGCGGGAGGAGGGAGGGAAAGAAAAAAGAAGGAAGGGGAAGGGAAAGAAAGAACGAAGGAGGGGAAGAAAGGAGGAAATAAGGAAAGGAAGGAGGAAGAGAAAGGAGAGAAGAATGAGGAAAGAAGGAAGGAGAGAAGGAAAAGGGGAGAAGGAGGGAGGGAAGGAAAGGAGGGAGGAGGGAGGGAAATAAAAAAGAAGGAAGGGAAGAAGGAGAAAGGAAGGAGAGAAGGCATGAGGAAAGGAAGGAGGGAAAGAAAGGAGGAAATAAGGAAAGGAAGGAGTAAGAGAAAGGAGAGAAGAAGGGAGGAAAGAAGGAAGGAGAGAAGGAGAAGGGGAGAAGGAGGGAGGGAAGGAAAGGAGGGAGGAGGGAGGGAAATAAAGAAGGAAGGGAGGGAGGAAGGGAAGAAGGAGAAAGGAAGGAGAGAAGGCATGAGGAAAGGAAGGAGGGAAAGAAAGGAGAGAAGAAGGGAGGAAAGAAGGAGAAGGAAAGAGGGTGAGAAGGAAGGAGGGGAAAAAAGGAGAGAAGGGAAAGAAAGGGGAGAAGAAGGAAGGAAAGAAGGAAGAGGAGAAGGAAAAGGTGAGAAGGAGGGAGAGAAGGAAAAGGAGAGAAGGAGGGAGGAGGGAAGGAAGGAGAGAAAGAAAAAGGAGGAGGGGAGGAAAGAAGGAGAAAAGGAAGGAGAGGAGGAAAAGAGGAAGGAAAGAAGGAGAGAAGAGGGAGGAAAGAAGGGAGGAGGAAAGGCGGGAGGGAAAGAAAAAAAAGCAAAGCCAATGGGTGAAGCCAGATTCGTTCAATGACTGCATGAGTCACTCAACAACTGCAGTGATTCACTTAACAACCAGGGCAAAAAAGGTTGTAAAATAGGGTCACTTAACAGCTGTCTTGCTCAGCAGTGGAAATTCTGCTTCCAATTATGGTCGATAGTTCTCGACTTACAACCACAATCGAGACCAAAAATTATGTTGCAAAGTGAAACATTTGTTCAGCGCCCCATTTCATGACTTTTCTTGCCACAATTGTTAAGTGAATCATTGCATTTATTAAACGAGTCACACAGTTGTTAAGTGAATCTGTCTTCCCTATGGATTTTGCTTCTCAGAAGGTCGCAAAAGGGGAAATCACGTGACCCGGGGAGCCTGCGTCATAAATATGAGTCTGTGGCCAAGTGGCCGAAATGTGATCGCGTGAGCAAGGGGGACACTGCAATGGTCGTAAGTGTGAAACACGGTCCTGAGTCACTTTTTTTAGTGCCGTTGTAACTTCGAATGAACCATTGTAATTCGAGGACGACCTGTAAACGTTGCAAAGATAAACATTGCCACTAAAGGGACCAAACTTTCGTGTTGCACAAATAATGGCAAGTCTAACCGAATGCATGTCCAGAAATTGTCCAGAGTTTATAAAGAGTGCTCCCTCCTATTTTTCCCAGCTGAACTGAGAGAAACTAACTGGCCCAAAGTCACCCAGCTGGCTTGCATGGCTGAGGGAGAGGGGACTAGATAAGAGCCTTGGTGGCGCAGCAGACTAAAGTGCTGTTAAGTAGCACCAGCTGCCTGCAATTACTGTGAGTTCAAATCTCACCAGGCTCAAGGTTGACTCAGCCTTCCATCCTTCCGAGGTAGGTAAAATGAGGACCTGGACTGTGGGGGCAATAAGCTGACTTTGTATAAAATAAAACACCGCTGGGGGGGGGGCCTGAAAGCCCTACTAAGCAGGTATATACAAAAGTATGACGGCTATTGCTTAACGCATTGTAAGCCGCCCTGAGTCTCCGGAGAAGGGCGGCATATATAAATCGAACCAATAAATAAATAAAATAAATAGAACTCCAGGTTCCAAGTTTCTATTCTAGCACCTTCACCACTACAGCAAACTGGTTCTTAGAATGTGGACTTCATGTACAGGAAGTCCCCAGAATTGAGCCCAGAATTACCCTTTGCAGAGTCGCTTTGCAAACCGAACGAGTGGCACTTAATAATTAAATTTAAATGTAATGATAAGTTAATAAATCAATAGATACATTACAGTTGTAAGTCGGGGCAGTCGTTCAGAGGGTTTTGCTACGTGACTGTGTCCAGTTTTATGATCTATTTTGTGGCAGCGGAGTAGCTGTGGGGAGGTCCATTGTAATGCGGGGGACTTTTCGGCTCGGTCTCTTCGCCTTGCCTGTTTTCCTTGAGGTTTTCACCTCTGGGTTATTAGTCACAAACTTTTCTCCTCGGCTGGCCTCCACCAGTCTTTCGCCCCGTAACTTCCCTTAGCAACCGGTAGTAAACCCAGAAAGATACCCTAGAGAAGGTTTGCTTCAGAACAAGGAAGTTTACCAAAAGAAACCGCAGAAAAGGGAACATGAGGTTGAAGAATGGAAACGCAAACAGATGGGAAGAGATGCAAATCGGGAATAAAAGCGACTTTTAAAGAAATGGATTTGGGTCAGAAGTATGAAGCTGGACAGAGAGGCGGTCAGACCATGGGTGATAAGCGGATTAAAGACAAACGGAAGCAGGATAGCAGTGTTGCAATATTTGAGGGGCTGCCACAAAGAGGAGGGGGGGTCTACTTATTCTCCAAAGCACCAGAAGGCAGGACAAGAAGGAATGGATGGAAACTAATCAAAGAGAGAAGCAACCTGGAATTAAGGAGAAACTTCCTAACAGCAAGGACAATTAACCAGTGGAACAGCTTGCCTCCAGAAATCGTGGGTGTTCCATCACTGGAGGCTTTTAAGAAGAAACTGGATGGTAATTTGTCCAGAATGAGATGGGGTCTCCTGGTTGAGCAGGAGGTTGGACTAGAAGACCTCCAAGGTCCCTTCCAACTCTGTTCTGTTCTCCAAAGCACCTGAAGAAACAATGGATGGAAACTGATCAAGGAGAGAAGCAACCTGGAATTAAGGAAAAACTTCCGGACAGAAGAATTAATCAGTGGAACTGCTTGCCTCCAGAAGTTGTAGGTGCTCCATCAATGGAGGGTTTTAAGAAGAAACTGGATGGCCATTTGTCAAGTGGTTAATTGTCCTCACTGTCAGAAAATTCCTCCTTATTTCCAGGTTGAATCTCTCCTTGGTCGGTTTCCATCCATTATTCCTTGTCTGGCCTTCAGGTGCTTTGGAGAATAGCTTGACCCCCTTCCTCCTCTCTGGGGCAGCCCCTCAAATATTGGAAGATGCTCTCCTGTCTCCCCTGGTCCTTCTCTTCACTAGACTAGCCACGCCCAGTTCCTGCAACCGTTCATCCTATGTTTTAGCCTCCGGTCCCCTCATCATCCTGGTTGCTCTTCTCTGCACTTTTTCCAGAGTCTCAGCATCCTTTTTATAGTGTGGTGACCCAAACTGGATGCAGGACTCTAGGTGTGGCCTTACTAAGGCTTTACAGAGTGGTATTAGAACCTCACTTGATCTTGATTGACTCCCTCTGTTAATGCAATTTAGGATCGCATTGGCTTTTTTGGCTGCTGCCGGACACTATTAGCTCCTACTTAGCCGGTTGTCCACTAAGACTCCAAGATCCCTCTAACTGTTCCTGCTATTAAGCCTGGTTTCCCCCAGTCTATATGTGTACTGTCATGTATTGATCCGCTTTACGACCACCAGAATCGTAATTGCCTGTCTCAGGGTCCCTGGCATGGGAGCATCCCGATCCCCAAACTGCCCCCTTCTTTAATCAGCCTGGCGCAGACTTCCTGCCTGCTAGCCAAACTCTGCTCAGTGAGTTTTACTTGCACTCTTGTTTCCGGCTTCTGACCACGAGATCGGATCTCGCTTCTCGAACACCCTGCGGCTTTGGGGTTGGCTAGTTGCAGCTGGGTGGTTGACACTTCATTGAAACCCGGTGCAGAGAAGGCCCTGAGGGGAGGGGCCCCCTGGTCTCTTCCTCTTCTGTGTTGGGGAATGTGTTGAGTCAGCCAGGTGGTTCCCACGCTATCTTTCCCAGAGGCGTTTTCAATTGTGAGGTCCCCCAACAGCCTTTGTTTCAGGGGGAGCCCCTTGCAGAATTCAGCTGGGCACCCAGCTGGCTTTTGTGCCTAAGGGGGGACTAGAGGAGGAAAATGTGGGAGCGTTGGTGCTCTCTGATTGTTTTGTTGCATACGTTTCATGACCCAACTAGGGAACATCATCAGTGCTAGAAGGGAATGTGGTTTGTGGAAAGGAGGAGGAGGAGGAGGAGGAGGAGGAGGAGGAGGAGGAGGAGGAGGAGGAGGAGGAGGAGGACTGTCAGGTCCTTGGTGCTTTCCGAGCTGGCTTGTTTTCTTGCAGATGTTTCACGACCCATTTAGATAACATCATCAGTGCTAGAAGGGAGTGGGGTTTGCAGGGAGGAAGAGGAAGGAGGAAGGAAGAAGAGGAAGAGGAGGATTATGGGGTCCTTGGTGCTCTCTGAGGTTGGTGGCTTTCTTGCAGATGCTTCATGACTCAACTAGGTGATATCATTAGTGCTGGAAGGTAGCGTGGTTTGTGGTACGGAGTGGGAGGAGAAGGGCTGGGAGGAGGAGGGGAGGAGGAGGAGGAGAAGGGAAAGGGGAAGAGGAGGAGAAGAGGAGGAGAAAGAGAAGGAGAGGAACTGTGGAGTCCTCGGTGCTCTCTGAGCTCGGTTGTTTTCTTCTTGACCCAACTAGAGAACATCATCAGAGCTACAAAGGAATGGGGGCTGCTCTCAGGTTTGCACCCCGTTATTGTTGTTGGGATTGTCTTCTCCTTGCTGGTTCCTTGATTAGACTGTTGTTGACTGTTTGATTGTTTGTCTGAGTTGGTAGTTCCTTGATGGGGCTGTTGTTTACAGCTTTGGTTCTCTGGGTGTTGATAGCTGGTCTGGAGATGTTTCGGCCTTTTGGTTTCCTTGTTAGCTTGTTGAAGGTCACTTTTGAATGGCGTGTAAATGTTGTTTACCTCTATGTGCCTGCTGACGGCTGCTTTGTCTGAATGCCAGGCTTCCAGGAATTCTCCGGCATTGGCTTGGTCTCGGATGCTGACAGTTTCCCAGTTGAAACTATGGTGGCATCTGTCCAAGTGTGGTGCAATTAAGGGCTTTTCATCATATCTTCTGGCTGCTGGTTGGTGTTCATGGATTCCCTCTACCAGTTTTACCTGTTTGTCCTACATAGTGGCTGTCACAATTCTTACACTGTCTGTTCCCAGAGCTCAATGGGATAGTAAGTGGAGAACTCGAGGAAACATCTGGAGAACATAATGTTCACCTTTGTGGTTGAATGGCACCTTAAGACTCCAAAGATTGTGGGCGCTCCACAAACTGTCTGGTTTGATCAAGGAAAAAAAAAATACAAATAATTTTATTTCTCCTTGGAAACCACTTCTGGACTTTGTGCTTGAGCTGGGGGAAAAATGAAACTTTGATTTTGGGTTTTACTGATTAAACAGATGTGTTGTTATAAAAATGGCTAGTTAATATGATTATGTAAAAATAAAATTACTTGTACATGCCAGTTGCCAAACACCTGAACTTTTACTATGTGACCACAGGGATGCTGGGACGGTCGTAAGTACGAGGATCGGTCACAATTAGCATTTTCAGTATCATTTTAACTTCAAACAGTTGCTAAATGAACGGTTATAAGTCAAGGACTATTTGTACAGGCCGGTTGCCAAGCACCTCAATTTTGATCACATGACTACAGGGTAACTGGGATGGTCATAAGTGTGAGGACTGGTGACCAGTGGCATTTTCAGTATCAATGTAACTTTGAATGGTTGCTAACAAATGATTGCAAGTCGAGGACTACTTATGCAGGCCAGTGTCCAAGTATCTGAACTTTAATCATGTCACTATGGAGATACTGGGATGGATGTAAGTGTGAGGACCGGTCATAAGTCGCTTTTTTCAATACCATTGTAACTTTGAACAGCTGTAAGTCGAGGACTAATTGTAGCTTCAAGGGTTGTTTGGCTGTGACTTTAGGAAGAGGGATTGTCCACCGTGCTGTCTGCAAATCTCCCGGGTCTGAAACGCCGAGGTTTCCAGCTGTTGCAGGCTTTTTGCAGCCTCTGCCAGGAGGAAAGCCACTGCAGGGTTTCCAGACTGATGGGAGAAAACTTCTGCTATCACAGCTGAGCCTCAGTTCCTCCTGCGGACTTCCACATGCGGTCAGTGGCGTCACTCATTGAGCAAGCTGGGCTGCCAGTGACTTTCTGCATGTGGGGTTTATTTTATTTTATTTTATTTTATTTTATTTTATTTTATTTTATTTTATTTTATTTTATTTTATTTTATTTTATTTTATTTTATTTTATTTTATTTTATTTTATTTTATTTTTTTATTTTATTATTTGGTTTGGTTTGGTTTGGTTTGGTTAGTATACTTTACTTCACTTCACTTCACTTCATTATTTTAATTTATTTTAGTTTATTATTCGTTTCATTTCAGTTCATTTTATTATTTTAGTTTATTTTACGTTATTATTTGTTTTTATATATATATATATATATATATATAAAACAAATTTCATTTCATTTCATTTTATTATTTTATATTTTAGTTTATTTTACTTTATTATTTTGTTTTATATATATGTGTGTGTATGTATATATATATATATATATATATATATATATATATATATATATATATAAATTATTTTATTTTATTTTATTATTTTATTTAATTTTTTAATTTGCAAGAATCTCTCTGCTCCTATGGCGGGCTCACCAAGCAGATGACAGTTTAAAAACAATAATAGACGGTAAATTGCATTAAAATGATTAAAATCCTCTGTGAGGGAAATTGGCGGTTAAGAGGTGTGAAATACAGCCGTATGGCGGGACTCGTCATGATGCAGTCCTTGGCGGCATTAACAGAGCGATACAATCAAGACCCCATGAAGTGTGTTAGTACCGCTTTCTGAGGCCTTGGTAAGGCCACACTTGGAGTATTGCATCCAATTTTGGTCACCGATTAGATTACCGATGAACAGAGTTGGAAGGGACCTTGGAGGTCATCTAGTCCAACCCTCCGCCCAAGCAGGAGACCCTACACCATTTCTGACCGACGGCAGTCCGGTCTCTTCTTGAAAGTTTCCAGGGATGAAGCTCCCACAACTTCTAAAGGCAACTTCTCTTCCATCGGTTGATTGTTCTCCTGTCAGAAAATTCCTCCTTATTTCCAGGTTGAATCTCTCCTTGATCAGTTTCCATCCATTATTCCTTGTCGGCCTTCAGGTGCCTTTGGGAAATAGCTTGACCCCCTCTTCTTGGGGGCAGCCCCTCAAATATTGGAAGATGCTCTCCTGTCTCCCCTGGTCCTTCTCTTCACTAAACTAGCCAGGCCCAGTTCCTGTAATCGTTCATCGTATGGTTTAGTCACCATATTATAAAAGAGATGTTGGGACTCTACAAAAAGTGCAGAGAAGAGCAACCAAGATGATGAGGGGACTGGAGGCTAAAACATAGGATGAACGGTTGCAGGAACTGGGCCTGGGTAGTCTAGTGAAGAGAAGGACCAGGGGAGACAGGAGAGCATCTTCCAATATTGGAGGGGCTGCCACAGAGAGGAGGAAGGGGTCAAGCTATTCTCCAAAGCAACCGAAGGCAGGAAAAGAAACAATGGATGGAAACTAATCAAGGAGAGAAGCAACCTGGAATTGAGGAGAAACTTCCTAACAGGGAGGACAATTAACCAGTGGAACTGCTTGCCACCAGAAGTTGTGGGTGCTTCATCACTGGACATTTTTAAGAAGAGATTGGACCACCATTTGTCTGAAATGGGATAGGGCGAAATGTGATGGCGAACCTATGGCACGCGTGCCACAGGTGGCATGTGGAGACATATCGGTGGGCACGCAAGCTTTGACCTAGCTGAGTTCCAGCACAAATGCGCATGCTGGCCAGTTAATTTTTGGGCCTTCTGGGCCCACCGGAAGTCAGGAAACGGGCTGTTTCCGGCCTCAGGGGTGGAGGCCATTTTCGCCCTCCCCAGGCTCCTAGAAAGCCTCTGGAGCCTGGGGAGGGTGAGAAAAGGGCCCACCGTGCCATCGTGTGCCAAAAGTGGGGGTCACCCGGGAGGGGAGTGTCGCATGCACAGGGGGGCGGGGTGCATTGAATTATGAGTGTGGGCACGCAAGTGCATCCCCCCCCGCGGGACCCCCACTTTTGGCACGCGACGGCAAAAAGGTTAGCCATCACCGGGATAGGGTCTCCTGCCTGAGCAGGGGGTTGGACTAGAAGACCTCCAAGTTCCCTTCCAACTCTGTTATGCTGTATTCTGGTTCCGGGACGTGCGATGAACACCAAAAACAATGAGTACCAAATCAATTTTTTTCCTTAAGGAAATAATGTAGTGAGTCACAGAGCAGCTGACACCGACAAATCCTAGCTTGTGCCTTGAATACCAAACAAACCATGATGAATCGGGATGAAGTGTTTGCATCCAAGCGCGTTGCGTATCAAATTTCGATTTCAAAGCAGTTGAGTACCCAGGTACCACTGTATAAATAAATAAATAAATCTATTCTTCATATTTCTTAATAAATAAATAAGTTAGTGACACCTAATCGGATAACAACCAACAAGGATCAAATGCCCAGAGAACCATGGATCACCGGTGAACCATCTGCAGAAGCCATCTCCGGGGTGCAGTCATCGTGGAGTGATCGTCCGAGCAGGACAGTCTTGAGGGTACCAAGTTGGGGAAGGCGGCGTTTAGAGACAGTCTGGTCTAGTGGTTAGGGCATTAAGGTAGAAACCAGGAGATGGTAAGTTCTAGTTCCACCTTGGCTGTGAAAGCTGACTGGGTGACTTTGGGCCAATGATCAGGAGAAGGTGAGTTCTAGTCCTGACTTAGCCATGACAGCTGGCTGGGTGACTTTAGACCAATCACCAGGAAACGGGGAGTTCTAGTACTGCCTTAGGCACAAAAACCAGGTAGGTGATTTTCGGCCAATTACTGGGAGACAGTGAGTTCCAGGCCCACCTTAGCCATGAGAGCTGGCTGGATGATTTTGGGCCAACCACCAGGAGACAGGGAGTTCTAGTACTGCCTTAGGCACAAAAGCTGGTTAGGTGACTTTGGGTCAATCAGCGGGAGACTGTGAGTTCTAGTCCTGCCTTAGCCATGAAAACCAGCTGGATGACTTTGGGCCAATCACTCTTTCTCTCAGCCCAACCTCGCAGGGCTGTTGTTGCGTGGAAAAGAGGAGGAGGAAGATGTGCTTGACATGTTCACTGCCTTGAATTATTTGCAAAAATAATAACAGTAAACAAACTTTTATTTGCAAAAATAATAACAGTAAACAAACTTTTATTTGCAAAAATAATAACAGTAAATAAACTTTTATTTGCAAAAATAATAACAGTAAATAAACTTTTATTTGCAAAAATAATAACAGTAAATAAACTTTTATTTGCAAAAATAATAACAGTAAACAAACTTTTATTTGCAAAAATAATAACAGTAAATAAACTTTTATTTGCAAAAATAATAACAGTAAATAAACTTTTATTTGCAAAAATAATAACAGTAAATAAACTTTTATTTGCAAAAATAATAACAGTAAATAAACTTTTATTTGCAAAAATAATAACAGTAAACAAACTTTTATTTGCAAAAATAATAATAGTAAATAAACTTTTATTTGCAAAAATAATAACAGTAAATAAACTTTTATTTGCAAAAATAATAACAGTAAATAAACTTTTATTTGCAAAAATAATAACAGTAAATAAACTGTTATTTGCAAAAATAATAATAGTAAATAAACTGTTATTTGCAAAAATAATAACAATAAACAAACTTATTTGCAAAAATAATAACAGTAAATAAACTTTTATTTGCAAAAATAATAACAGTAAATAAACTTATTTGCAAAAATAATAACAATAAACAAACTTTTATTTGCAAAAATAATAACAATAAATAAACTTATTTGCAAAAATAATAACAGTAAATAAACTGTTATTTGCAAAAATAATAACAGTAAATAAACTTTAGCCTTGTCGAACCTGGGACTTGGGGAGATGCCTTTTGCTGCTATTTTGGGGTGGCAGAGAAAACCCGGAATTCCTGGCAGCCCCCTGCTTCACAGCCTTCCTCCTCTTCCTCTTCAGCACTTCCCGCTCAGTTGAGGTCAGTTTTGATCCTGGGGGGTGGGTTCCAATCCCCCCCACACACCTCCAGTCCAGCTTCTGCAAATGTTTGTTTCAAAGGTCACTCTGCTTACCGTAATTCCTGTCTGAGCCGCAAAAATAATATATATATACATATTTTAAATGTGCTTCTGCTTTTTGGTGCATCTGTGTGAATTTCTGGAGAACTCCTATCAGGACGGAAGGAAGCGGCCTTTGCTCATCGTGTCCCCTCCCACGATGTGGTTGCGACCGTGACACGGCACAGTTGGGATACCCCCCCCTCTTGTTCCCCCTCCCAAGCGAAGTTGCAGGGATGCACAAATTGTGAGCCACTTCCTAATTCCCACTCTTTGCCGGCAAACTTCTGCTTGTTTGGGGACACGGCTGCATTCGCACAGTACTCTAATGCTAAACCTGGGTTCGAGACTAAGCTTGTGAGCGTGGCAGGTAAGCGTGGACCGAGACCACGGAGTTTGTTTTGAGTAGAGGGGGGTCTTGTGTGAAGCTGGAAGAGCCTTGGTGGCGCAGCGGATTAAAGTGCTGTTAAATAGCACTTATCTGGCAGCTGCCTGCAATTACTGCGAGTTCGAATCTCACCAGGCTCAAGGTTGACTCAGCCTTCCATCCTTTTCGAGGTAGGTATTATTTACTGTTATTATTTACCTGCCTCGAAATGATGGAAGGCTGAGTCAACCTTGAGCCTGGTGAGATTCGAACTCGCAGTAATTGCAGGCAGCTGGCAGCTAAGTGCTACTTAACAGCACTTTAGTCCACTGCACCACCAAGGCTCCTCCTTGTTAACAATAGCACTGGAAAAAATGACTTGCAACCAACCGGTCTTTGCACTTATGACCATGGCGGCAATCCCCGCGGTCCCGTGATCAAAATTAGGACGCTTGGCAACTGATTCATATTTATGACAGATGTAGTGTCCTGGGGAGGGATGGTCATACAATCATTTTTGCGACCTTCTGACGAGCAATGTCGACAGGGAAGCTGGATTCACTTAACAACCGGGTTAGTAACTTAACCAGTGCAGTGATTCACTTAACAACGGTGGCAAAAAAAAGGTCGTGAAATGGGGTGTGACGCACTTAACAATTGCCTTGCTTAACAACAGAAATTGTTATCTCTGTTGTAGTCGTAAGTTGAGAATTGCCTGTATTTAAGTTGGATGCTTCTGTGGCTTTTATTGTTTGAAAATGTTTTTAGCATCTTTACTGCAATATAATTTTTTACTTATTAATTTTTTTTATTTTATTCCATCTTTCATTAAACAGTGTATCGTCTGGGTATAAATTTTTTTGTGTCTTAATTAAACTTACCACCATATTCATTTCTTACATTTATTCTTATATTAATACTAAATAATAATAATACTGATAAAGTAACATAAACCTAACATTTCTCTTCTCTACTAATCTATTTTTACAATGCATTGCTTTCATATTTATTCTCTAACCATTGATAAAATAACTCCCATATATTATAATAATCTGATTCTTCCTTTCCTTGAGTTGCAAGTGTTAATCTGTTCATTTCTGCCCATTCTAATATTTTCTTAATCACATTTTCATCTATAGGGATCTCTTTGCTTTTCCAGTTTTGTGCAAATACAATAAATACAATAAATACGGTTTTAAATCAATATGTTATGGCGTCATCAGCCACATACAAATTTTTGCCCAATATCTTTTTTCTTCCACACATGTCCACCACATATGATAATACGTATTATTGTGCAATATATTTTTTTAATTGTAAGCTGCCTGGAGTCATTGACAGAGATGGGTGGCTATGGAAAAGGAATATAAGTAATTTATTATACGGAAATAGCCACAGTCGGGTAGTGGTTGGAGCCAGTGGTTGGGCACGATGGGGATTGTAGTCCAACAAGCTGGAGGAGATAGAGAAGGAAGCGCTAGGTTTAAATTTCCATTCAGCTGTGAAAGCTTCTTGGTGAGCTTTGAGGAGGTGCTATCTTGCAGCTTGACCTACCTCAAAGGGTTGTTGTGAGGTACACAGGGGTAAAGATGAAGACATCTGGAATCCTACAATCGAAAGGGCTCTAAGAGGTCCGCTAGTCCAGCCTCTACTCAGGGCAGGAGAAAATTCCTTTGCTAATCATTACTTCGGGCAACTCGAATTCAGACCTTCTGACCTTCCGTTACTTTCTTTGCAAGGGAGTCAGAAAAATTTGCCTTCTGGGATGCAAAACAGGAGAGGAACCGTTGCTGCCCAGTGCCTTTGTTGACAGGAGATGCAAATGGGGACTTCCCGGCACTGAGAAATATATTTGCACAGTCTGATGGGCGCCCAACCCCAGCAAGGCTGGCTGCAAACCCCAGCTTCCTCTTGTAGAGCTGGCAAGCCATGCTGAACAAGGGGGCCAGCTGACATTGCTGGACAAAAACAGAGAAAAACAAAGAGAGAGAGAGGGAGAGGGGGGAGGGAGGGAGGGAAGAGAAAGAGAAAGAGAGAAAGGAAAGAAAGAAAGAGAAAGAAAGAAAGAAAGAAAGAGAAAGAAAGAAGGGAGGGAGGAAAGAGAGAAAGAAAGAAAGGAGGGAGGGAGGAAAGAGAAAGAAAGAAAGAAAGAAAGAAAGAAGAAAGAAAAAAAAGAAAGAAAGAAAGAAAGAAGAAGGGAGGGAGGGAGGGAGGAAAGAGAGAAAGAAAGAGAAATAAAGAGGGAGGGAGGAAGGAAGAGTGAGGGAGGAATAGGGTTAGGGAGGGGAGAGGGAAGGAGAAGAAAGAAAGACAGAAAAGGAGGGAAGGAGGGAAGAAAGAAAGAGAAAGAAAAAAGAAAGAAGGGAGGGAGGGAGGAAAGAGAGAAAAAGAAAGAGAGAAAGAAAGAGGGAGGGAGAGAGGAAGGAAGGAAAAGGAATGGGAGGAATAGGGTTAGGGAGGGGAGATGGAAGGAGAAAGAAAGAAAGAAGGAAGGAAGGAAAAGGAGGGAAGGAGGAAAGAAAGAGAAAGAAAGGAGGGAGGGAGGGAGGGAGGAAAGGGAATGAGGGAGGAAGAGAATTAGGGAGGAGAGATGGAAGGAAGGAGAAAGAAGGAAAGAAAGAAAGAAAGGAGGGAGGAGGAGAGAAGGAAAGAAAGAACGAAAGGAACAGGAATGGAGGAAGCAAGAAAGGAGGAAGGGACAGAGGGAGGGAATAGGGAGAGAAGGAAGGAACGAAGAGAGGAAGAACGGAGGAAAGGAGGAAGGGAGGAGAGGAAAAGAAAAATGTACACAGAGGAGGGGAGGAGGAGGAAGAAGGAAAAGGAGGAAGAGGAGAAGAAGCAGTCTACCATTAGTTCCTTAGACCAGTGTTTCTCAACCTGGGCAGCTTGAAGAGGTGTGGACTTCAACTCCCAGAATTCCCCAGCCAGCAACTCTCAGAATTTGCCCTGCTGACCGGGGAATTCTGGGAGTTGAAGTCCACACCTCTTCAAGCTGCCCAGGTTGGAAGCCACTGGCTTAGAATAACAGCTGGAGAGCCCAACTCCTGGAACTATGAACCAACAGTTTTGCAGCTCATGTTAAAGAGGTGCTTTGCAGGTGCCTAGCTTCCACACCCCCACACCCCCATGGCCTTCTCTGGCTGGGTGGGTCTTCTTGTGAGAAAAAGCACCTGCCCCTCACTCAATGACAGCAAAAAGACCCCCAATGCCCTGCCCTTAATGGAGAGGGAAATTAATCAAGGAGAGAAGCAACCTAGAACTCAGGAGAAAATTCCTGACAGTGAGAACAATTAACCAGTGGAACTGCTTGCCTCCAGAAGTTGTGAATTCTCCAACACTGGAAATTTGAAAGAAGAGATTGGACAACCATTTGTCTGAAATGGTGTAGGGTTTCCTGCCTGGGCAGGGGGTTGGACTAGAAGACCTCCAAGGTCCCTTCCAACTCTGTTATTCTATTCCGTGCTGACTGCTTTTGGCAATTTTTTTTTCCCTGCAGGAAAAGCTGTTGGAGATAGCGTCTGCTGGATCTATTTTATTTATGTATATTTATTTTATTAAGTTTATCTGCAAAGAAGAGTGCACAGCAAAGTCGAAATGATAACAGCTGAATTTGTTATTATTTTTGGTCATATGACAAACATTCTACAGAAGAAAAGTTTGTGTCGTGGTTCATACAGGTGGTCCTTGTTTAGCGACAGCCTCCTTTAGCGACCGTTCGCTGTTACGAGGGTGACTCAAAGCCACATTGCCAACCCATCGAGAACCTCCGCAGGTCCATAAAGCAAAGGAAAGCTAAGAGAGCAGCCGCGGGTTTGCTAAGCAACTGCTTCGCTTAATGACCAAATAGCTGGTCACTAAAGGAGGATTCCCTGCACAGGTTCTTATCCGAGAAGGGCAATTTGGAGAAAATGTTTGAAACAAGAATAACCCCAGGAGAGAGGCAGCAAGCTGCGTTGAAATCTCAGTTTAACTGTATTCTCACACGCAGAAATTGTGTCTTGTCCATTTCAGTTGTTGTTTTGCAAGTCGAAGGGGAATAAAATGGGAATATTTATCTTTTGGTCTTTTCTTCTCCCTTCCCAGAATGGGCTGCACAGAATCCAAATTCAACGTTCTCCCAGGAAAGGGGAAACAGCAAGAGAACTCGAACTCGACTCTGGATGTTCGTTATACCACCGAACCCACCATCAAGCCATCTCTGGTGTGTGATTGTGTGTCTGTGTCTGTGTCTCATTCAACTGCAGGGATTCACTTAACAACCGTGGGAAGAAAAGTCCCAAAATGGTTGTCTCAGAGGTGCTTTTGTTTCAAGAGGCAACTGGACTTCCTTGTTTTTTCTTTGAAAACGTTTCGCTTCTCACCCCGAGAAGCTTCTTCGGCTCTGAAATTTTATTTATTTATTTATTTATTTATTTGATTTTTATACCGCCCTTCTCCAACAGGACTCAGGGCGGTAAACAGCCAAGGTAAAACACAGCATACAAAATTTAAAACAATTTAAAAAGATATTAAATAATTTCGGCCTACAATTTAAAACACCCCAATAAAATCAATTACAAATTAAAACCGAAAGATGGGATCAAGCCAGCAATGCAGCCAAAACCCATTTAAAAACTGTCTCGCTGAGTAACAGAAAAATTTTGGGCTCAATTGTGATAGTGAGTGAATCCAGGGCTATCTGTACTAGCTGTTTCTTTAACAACAAAACGTATGAATCAGCCAAACCCAGAATCAAAAGCTGATTTTATTTTTTTCCTGTCCTTGAGCAAACAGTCCAGAAATGGTTTCCTGTTCTGCCCCAGCTACGGACCCCAAAGAATACAGCACACATAAAGTCTATACAAAACTTAAATTTACTAAAAAACTCAGTCTTTGCCAAACAAAGGCTGTTAATAAACTTTCTTAACAGCCTACAAGAAACCAAAGATAAAGTAATCACAATTCTTACTAAGATTGGCCGAAAGCCCAGAAGCAATTTGCAGAGAATCCAGACGCGAAGGAGAATGAACTAAAGTTGTTCACTACAAATTGCTTCAGTCGGTGTTCCTCCTTAAATAGGCTAAGGGAGTGGCCAATTAGCCCCAAGCCTTACTCTCGAGGAGACCTCCTCCTGAGGAGCCACTCCTGCCTTTTGGCAGCTCTGTGTGCCCGTGCATCGAGAAGAGACTCCCCCTCTTCATCCTCTTCACAAAAGGAACTTCTGGAGGTTCTGAAGGCCCTGAATCCCCGCTTCTGGCACCCCATCTTCTCCAGCCTCCTCACTGTCCAACTCGAGTGCCAGCTGCACAGGCTGCTGGCGCAGCACCACACCAGCCTCCTCGCTGTCTGAATCAGCTACAATCCGCACAGGCCGCTGACGGGCCACAACATTTCCAGATAGAAACAAAGCTGGTGTCAGTTCCACTATTGTGTCCTGCCATTCTATGGAAAGTGGGTGGGTGGGTGGGAAGGAGGCTTGCTGGCGTCTTTAGTTTGATTTTTGCTTTTGCTGTAACTGCTTGGGAATTCGAGAGGGGGAACATCTTCGGAGACAGAATGAACTCTCTTGCAGCCGGTTTCAGCTTGGTTTCAAGGCCATCGTGCCCTGAATGTGAACTGTTATCTGCCTAGCACCCTAGCTTTCTCAAAACAACCTTTCGGCATCAAATTGGCTGTCAGTGGACTGGTCAGGGAGTTTGGGCTCGGGGAAACAAAATAATTGCTTTGTGCTTTGTGCAGGCTTTTTCAGATTCCGCCTTGTCCTCCTGCAATCACTACTTCTCTCTCAGTTAAAATTCTTTCGATTCAACTTCATGGATTAAGAGTTTGGCTTTCCTGAGGGACCATCGGAGGCAGTTCCTGGATATATTCTTTTTTTTTTCTAATGATCATCTCTGTGGTTCTAAGACAAGCTCCATCTTATTTTTCATCTCTTAAAAGTGCCACATTTTTGATAAACTGTCACTGGCATAAGATATAATAATAATTAAATCTTTTTTTTTTTTTTTTTTGCATTCCAGGGCATCAAGGGATCCAAGCTCCAGCAAACGGATGGTATGTATCTCCCATTACAACGGAGAGTAGATTCCTGGGCTGCAAATACAATCAAAAGATGGTGGCCAGGAGATGTAATTGAAGCTCTGTCTGGAGGCACATAATCATAGTTGCTTTGATTGCACCATCACAGTTACCATCTTGGCATTTTTTACCATTATCCTGTTCATGTAGGCATCTAGGCTGGGTTCCAGTCCTAGATTGTCCTGGAGAACATTTGTCTTCTGAGAAATCCATTGGTTTATCAATGTCACAGAGGCATCTAATAAAGATCTAACCACATCTAATGGCCACCACATCTAATAAAGATGGTGGTGGCCAGGATGAACTGAATTGCTGTAGGCATCTAGACTGGGTTCCAGTCCTAAATTGTCCTGGAGAACATGGTCTTCTGAGAAGCCCATCAATCTATCATGGTCACGGAGGTCCCCTTCTGTAAAGATGGTGGCCAGGATGATATAATTGAATCGCTGTAGGCATCTAGGCTGGGTTCCAGTCCTACATGCTCCTGAAGAACATTGTCTTCATGGATGTCCATTGGTCTATCAATGTCACAAAGGTCTCCTTTTGTAAAGATGGTGGCCAGGATAATGTAACTGAAGCTTTACCTGGAAGTACATAAATGTGGGTGTGGGTATCCCCTATCTCCACCCTAAACCTTTTCTTGTTTCCCTCGCCCCCCAGAAACTGAGGATTTTATCGCGTTGGCCTTGTACGACTACGAAGCCATTCACAGGGAGGACCTCAGTTTCCAGAAAGGCGATCATCTCAAGATCTTAGAGAAGTAAGTTTGAGGGTCCTCTAGAGGAAGGAAGGACTTTTTGAGAAATGATGCTCCGTAGGTGGTTTCTGGGGGAATCCCCAGTTCAGGGAATCCGATAAGAGAGAATATTTGCATTTCAGGGTTGAAATGAGGGTTCCTTGGTGGTCTCGGAGCTTGGTGGTGTTCTTGGAGACATTTCATGACCGAACTCAGTTACATCAACAGTGTGACAAGGGAGTGCGGTTTGGGAGGAGGAGGAAGAGGACTGTGGGTCCTTGCTTCCCTGTTCATCGGTGCTAGTAAGAATAGGGTAAATTGGGAACAAATCAGTGGTGAAATTTAAAATTTGTTACTACCGGTTCTGTGGGCATGGCTTGGTGGTGGTGGTAATATGACTGAGTGGGCGTGGCCAACTTTTTTTAAAAAAAAACTTTTAAAACCATTTTTTCTACAACCTCTGAAGAGGTTGTAAAAAAAAATGCTTTTAAAAGCCTCTGACGATCCCAGCTGACTTGCCTGATCGGCAGAGGCTTT
>JAKOOJ010000002.1:207983455-208060469 GCA_022577455.1 Arizona elegans
GGGATTATAAAGTGGTATGAACACTTCACGTGATCTTGCTTTTATCCCTCTGTTTAACAGAACAATTAATCAGTGCAATGGCTTCCTTCCAGAAGTTGTGGGAGGTCTTCAAGAAGAGATAGGACAGCCATTTGTCTCCAATGGTGTAGGGTCTTCTGCTTGAGCAGAGGGTTTCTGAGAGGAAAATCCTCTCAGCATATTGCTGCAGTCATTGATTGGTTTCCAGTTTGAACATTTGAATAAGCCAATCAGAGCGCAGCTTCTGGCTTCTGAGCTTTCCCGGGCTTTCCAACGGACAATGAGTATATAAGCAGCTGCCGAGACTACATCTCAGAGACACCCAGAGAGACTCCTGAGATACACCTGAGACTCACCCAGAGAGATACAGAGCGCGTGGCTGAAGTCACTTGGATGGAGCGAAAGAGCCGAGTCACTGTCTTGCTTTTGAGGAAGCAAACAAAGGACTGAGAGCTCCCCATGCTGTGGGATGACTCCAGGAAGAGCTGATGGACTTCGCTGAGAGGAGAGCTTTTTGGCTGTTGGCGTTTTCTTGCAGGCTTTGTTTTTTTATGTGTTCTTTTATTAAACCAAATAGTTTCTCAAGACTCCTCTCTCAACTTGCATGCTTTGGTGCCTTTGTGTGTGTAATCGGATCACGGTCCATTGAGTATCAGAACCTCATTCACAGGGTTGGATAGGAGACCTTCAAGGTCTCTTCCAACCCTGTTATTCTGTTATACTCTTAAGGATTAAGGATGACATGATGGCAGTCTTCCAATATTTGAGGTGCTGTCACGGGTGGGACGGGACACAACCTATTTTCCAAAGCCCCTGAAGGCAGGACAAGAAGCAACGGATGGAAACTGAACAAGGAGAGAAGCAACCTGGAATTGAGGAGAAACTTCCTAACAATGAGGACAATTAACCAGCGGAACAGCTTGCCACCAGAAGTCATGGATGCTCCATCACTGGAGGTTTCCAAGAAGAGATTGGACTGAAATGGCACCAGGTCTCCTCCTTGAGCAGGGGGTTGGACTAGAAAACCTCCAAGGTCCCTTCCAACCCTCTTATTCTGCAAATTGCAACGGTTGCTTTTAGTTTAAATGCCTCCTATGCCCAGAGGTTCAACTTCTAATCTAGACTCTACAAAGGTTAATCAATATTTGGTTGGTGGCAATGTTCTTGGTTGGATCAGAAGCCCTCCAGCCCTCGGTCCCAAAGGTGCTTTTTTCAAGAGGCAACTGGACTTTGACCCCTCATTATGAGGCCATGTGTGTCCAAATTGAAGACCCCCACTCTCAACAAAGAGGGAAGGATACGACACCACCCATCTCCAGTCTACAACACAAGTCCTTTCAACAGGCTCCGCACCCATTTGCACCACCCAGGAAACCACAGAGAAACCTCCAAGTGGCCTCAAGGACCCTCTAAAAGGATGCAAATGACCAGCTTTGTCTGTAAGGAATATAAATCCTTCCATCCGTCATCATTCAGGCAGAACTGAAGAAGCTTCTTGGGTGAGAAGTGAAACGTCTTCAAAAAAATAAATAAGACAGTCCAGTTGCCTCTTGAAAAAGCACCTTTGGGACAACCATGTCCAGGATGATGGAGAATCTCCATAGGCACTTCATAGACTATGATTTTATGTTCTAATGGGAGATTAGATTAATATTTAATTTAATTTAATATTTAAATGTATATACCGTCCTTCTCCCGAAGGACTCAGGGCGGTGAACAGCGAGAAGTAAAAAACATCAAATACAAAATTTAAAAACAATTTAAAAATATATTAAACAATTTAGATTAGATTAGATTAGATATTAATTATAAGCAACTGCATTCTCTTCGCTGATGATGTAAAACTATTCAACACCACTGACAATGCAGCTACTCTACAAAAAGACCTTAACTATGCGTCAGAATGGTCAAACAATTGGCAACTCCAAATCTCAACCAACAAATGCTCTGTCTTACACATTGGCAAAAAACAATCAGAACACAAAATACAACAAGCTGGATGGATACGAGCTAACAGATGACCCTTACTCTGTCGAAGATCTTGGAGTACTCATTTCAAATGATCTAAGTGCCAGAGCTCACTGTAACAGCATTGCTAAAAAACCATTAAGAGTTGTTAACCTAATCTTGCATAGCTTCTTCTCTGGTAATATTGAACTGCAAACTAGAGCATACAAAACTTTTGCCAGACCAATTCTTGAATATAGCTCATCTGTCTGGAACGTGCACTGCATATCAGACATAAATACAATTGAACAACTCCAGAGATATTTTACGAGAAGAGTCCTCCACTCCTCTACTCATAACAGAATACCTGATGCCACCAGGCTTGAAATTTTGGGCTTAGACAATTTAGAATTTCGCCGACTTCGGTCTGACCTAAGCATAGTACATAAAATAATCTGCTACAATGTCCTTCCTGTCAATGACTACTTCAGCTTCAACCACAACAATACACAAGCACACAATAGATACAAACTCAAGGTTAATCGCTCCAAACTCGATTGCAGAAAATACGACTTCAGCAACAGAGTGGTCAACACCTGGAATGCACTACCTGACTCTGGGGTTTCTTCCCCAAACCCCCAAAACTTTAACCTTAAACTGTCTACTGTTGACCTCACCCCATTCCTAAGAGGTCTGTAAGGGCTGTGCATAAGCACATCAGCGTCCCTTCCGTCCCTGTCCTAATATTCCTTTTTATTCATATCCATTTCATGTATTAATAATTATGTTTACACTTGTATCTGTCATAAAATACATGCTTGACGAAAAATACAAAATAAAAAACAACAACATTGTAAACCAGGATTTTTCAAACTTAGCAATTTTAAGAGATGTAGGATTTCAACTTCCAGAATCTGGAGTTGAAGTCCTACATCTCTTAAGATTGCTGAAGTTGAGCAATATTGCCATAAACCCCGAGCAGAAATGACTCAGAGAAACTATTGCTTTGCTCTTCAATTCTCCTGTGAATACTACTCTGTTTTACTACCAGTAGGGTGCACTAACACCCAAGAGAAGCCGGCGCTGCTACTCGCTTATCCCAAAAACTCATTTCTTTTGAAGACCGCGTCAAACTCTGCAAGCCTTGCTGGCTGCCAGAACAGGCTGAAACCCCCACTTTTCTCTAAAATTAGATGTTCCATGATTGCAATGTGAGGATAGAAAAGGAGATTTTTAGCACAGGCAGCGGAATAAACCAGTTAGAGGGAGGCTCTCCCAGTGCCTCCAATTCATACAGCTCAGGTCCCTTTGGAAGAATTAATAATAGTAAATAAAAATGAGCCGGCGTGAATGGCCCTGAAAGTTTTGGGAGGGTGAGTTGTTCCCTTGGCCCCCATAATCTCTCATCAGAAGATTTAGTAATCCTGTATTTCTAGATCTTCATTATATATGATGTAGTTCCTTTTCTGTCTTCATGAGCTGCCGAATAGCTTTTTGGGCCAGATGTCTAAAGGGTCAATTTGAGATCCCAAACAACTACACCAGGGGTGAAATCCAGCAGGTTCTGACAGGTTCTGGAGAACCGGTAGTGGAAATTTTGAGTAGTTCGGAGAACTGGCAAATACCACCTCTGGCTGGCCCCAGAGTGGGGTGGGAATGGGGATTTTGCAATATCCTTCCCCTGGAGTGAGGTGGGAATGGAGATTTTGCAGTATCCTTCCCCTGCCATGCCCACCAAGCCACGCCCACCAAGCCACACCACACCCACCAAGCCACGCCCATGCGGTAGTAAAAAAATGTGGATTTCACCACTGAACTGCACCCTAAAAGAAAGATGCAGGCAGGGGTTCTGTTTGCTTCATCTAGGGAAATATCGTAATTTTACCTTGGTGCATAGCAGGGATGAGGTTACTTACTTTGGTAATGAAACGTCTACAAGACATCGGCAACATGATCCAAGGTCAGAGGGCACCAAGGACCCCACAGTTGTCCTCCACCACCTCCTTCTCTCCATAAATTCCAGATCCTTCTGACACTGATGATGTTCCCTGATGTTCAGGTCATGAAACATCTGCAAGAAAATTGCTACGCTCAGAGAGCACCAAGGACCTCACAGTCCTCCTCTTCCTTTTCTCCCCCCTCCCCCTGCTCCTCCTCCTCTGACACTGATGATGTTACCTAGTTGGGTCATGAAACATCTGCAAGAAAACTGCCAAGCTCACCAAGGACTTCACAGTTCTTCTTCTTCTTCTTCTTCTTCTTCTTCTTCTTCTTCTTCTTCTTCTTCTTCTTCTTCTTCTTCTTCTTCTTCTTCTTCTTCTTCTTCTTCTTCTTCTTCTTCTTCTCCTCCTCCTCCTCCTCCTCCTCCTCCTCCTCCTCCTCCTCCTCCTCCTCCTCCCTCTCTTCTAGCAGTGCTACCTGTTATCTGTCACCTAGTTGGGTCATGAAATGTCTGCAGAAAACCCCCGAGGTCAGAAAATACCAAGGATCCCACACCTCAAATCTTCTGCAAACCTCATTCATGTCCAGATCTGATGATATTACCTACCTGGGTGATGAAATGTCTGCAAGAAAACCACCAAGCTCAGAGAACACCAAGCACCTCACAGTCCTCCTCCATCTCCTCCCGCTTTTCCTCCTCTTCCTCCTCCAATCCCCCTCCCTTCTAGCACTGATGCTGTTACCTAGTTGGGTCATAAAATGTCTGTAGAAAATCCCAAGGTCAGAGAACACCAAGGATCCCACACTTCTCTGCGCAAACCTCATTCACATCTAGCACTGATGATGTTACCTACCTGGGTGATGAAACATCTGCAAGAAAAAAACCCCAAAGCTCAGAGAACACCAAGGACCCCTCATTTCAACCCTGAGCTACGATTAAACTATTCTATTGGTGCACCGGTATAGTTTTCAGAGTCTGGTCAGCCCGAGGCGGAAACTTTTTTCCCGCTTGGGAAACGCATTAGTAGTTCAGAGGGGCCCAAAGTCAAGAATATTTCATTTCCCCACTTGAGCGGATCGGCGTGTCCTTCTCATTTGCTGGCCAAGCCAATCCTGACCTGACGCCCGAGTCAGTTGTTGGTTGGCTGTCACAATTGATCAGTTCTTGGGGAACCGAGGCTCTGGCGGAGGAAAAGCCACCGTCGTCCGTCGTCCGTGGGCTCAGCTGTTTCCATCAGGAACTGTCTCTCTCTTTGCAAACCGATTTATTAGCCTCCGCACCAAGTAAATGGGATTCGGTTCATCGGTATTAATATGTCGTTGGACAAATTCATTCCCTCCTGCTTTTAAGTTTCTTTTCTGACAAGCCACTGAGAAGCCCCAGAAGGGTTTTTGCTGTGCTCTGGCAGGGATTCAAACACGATATATCCCCTTCCCTTCACAGCAAATTCATATTTTTGATCTAAAACATTAGGGAAATTTGGAAATGTTATGAACAGGCGATACGTCCTATTTAAGCAGGGAGGTAGCCTAAGGAGGGAGAAGTGCTCTTGAGTCATTCAGCAAAATAATTTCTTGAATTCTTTTTTATGCTCGGTGTTGGGCTTTAGTAAAAATGCAGATGGACCCTGGGAGTGGGGTCCCCCAAATAATCCAGGTGTGGCATTAAGGAATTACCAGCTCAGACAAACAAACTAAGAATAAACATCAGCCTAATGAAGGAACAATCGAGAAGAAGACAGCCGATACAGCTAGGGCAAGCCACTAGTATATGAAAAGACAACTGATCTCACTGCTTACTAGCCCTGATAATGTTACATAGTTGGGTCATGAAATGTCTGCAAGAAAACAACCAAGCTCAGAGAGCACCAAGGACCCCACAGTCCTCCTCCTCCTCCTCCTCCTCCTCTTCCTCTTCCTCTTCCCATTCTCTACTCCATCAATCCCACTTCTTTCTAGCACTGACAATGTTTTGTTTTTTTTTTAAAATTTGATTTATATGCCGCCCTTCTCCGAAGACTCAGGGCGGCTTACAATGTGCTCAGCAAATGTTCCCTATTTGGGTCATAAAATATCTGCAAGAAAATCAAGCTCCAAGAGCACCAAGGACGCTTCCAGTCACTGTCATTGTCCTCCTCTTCCTCTTCCTTTTCCTCCTCCTCCTCCTCCTCCTCTTCCTCCTCCTCCTTCATTCCACAAACCCCACTTCTTTCTAGTACAGATAATGTTCCCTAGTTGTGTCATGAAATGTCTACAAGAAAACAACCAAGCTCAGAGTGCACCAAGGACCCCACAATCTTCCTCCTCCGCCTCCTCCTCCTCCTTCCCTCTCCTTCCCCCTCCTTCTCCCTCCCTCCTCCCTCCTCCTCCTCCCTTCCTCCTCCGCCTACATTCCACAAACCCCATTCCCTTCTAGCACTGATGATGTTCTCTAGTTGTGTCATGAAATGTCTACAAGAAAACGAAGCTCAGAGACCACAAGGACCCCACCATCTTGGTGGTGTAGCTGATTAAGCACTGTTACTGTGCACCAGCTGCCTGCAATTACTGCAAGTTCAAATCTCGCCAGGCTCAAGGTTGACTCAGCCTTCCATCCTTTCAAAGGTAGGTGAATTGAGGACCCGGATTGTGGGGGCAATTAGCTGACTTTGTATAAAATATACAAAAGTATGAAGGCTATTGCTTAACGCATTGTAAGCCGCCCTGAGTCTCCGGAGAAGGGCGGCATATAAATCAAATTAAAAACAATAATAAAAAAATCTTCTTCCTCCTCTCCTCAATCCCCCCTCCCTTCTAGCACTGATGATGTTCCCTAGTTGGGTCATGAAACGTCTACAAGAAAACCACCAATCTCAGAGTGCACAAAAGGATCCACAATCAAGGAACGGCATTCTTGACTTCCTTCCTTCCTCCTTTTAAGGCTTAAGTTGGTGTTTATTTATGTACTTACCCTCTCTTGACTCTTATCGCTTACGCACTCTTGAATTCTTATTGCATTTCCTTCTGGCGGCTAATCCCCTTTGGTGATTGGCAGTTGCTCTTTTATTTTTTTATTGTTTTCAGAAAGCTTTTTTTTGTCACAGGGAAAGCAGGGAAGAGGAGAGAGATGGAATAAGAGAGGCAGAGAACAGGTTAGGCAGGTTTTTCCCAGCTGTCAAGGCCAACAAAGTTGAGTGTGCAAACAGCTCAGCGCTAAAATGGGTGGATATAATTCAATCCCCGAGACAGCTGCACTTTATGTAGAAGGAAAAAAAATAATAATCAATGATGGGTGTCATTTGAAAAGACCACCGCAGCGGGGAAAAGTGGGGAGTTCTGGAAGGAAGGGAGGGAGGGAGTTGGCAGTCAATCATCTCAGAAGCCACTCTTCCTTTTCTTTGGCCCTGGGTGGCCTTATGGGGAGGAACAGGATCAGATTTAACCTTGGGAAGGCCAGATCCTCCAACACTGGAAGTTTTTAAGAAGAAACTTAAAACCATTTGTCTGAAGTGGTGTAGGGTTTCCTGCCTAAGCAGAGGGTTGGACTAGAAGACCTCCAAGGTCCCTTCCAACTCTGGAATTCTATTCTGTTTTAGATCACGGTCGATTCAGGAATTATTTGCTTGTGAAGGTTTTCCATGGATGGGATGCCGGCAACTGCTTAAATATGAGCCAGCGGTGTGCTAAAGCCCCCCAAAAAGCCAATGCAGTTCTAGGCTGCATTAACAGAGGGTTAGAATCAAGTGCTGAAGTGTTAATACCACTTTATAAGGCCTTGGTAAGGCCACACTTGGAATTCTGCATCAGGTTTTGGTTGCCACAATGTAAAAAAGATGTTGAGACTCTCAACAGAGACTCTTCTCTTCTCTTCTCTTCTCTTCTCTTCTCTTCTCTTCTCTTCTCTTCTCTTCTCTTCTCTTCTCTTCTCTTCTCTTCTCTTCTCTTCTGAGACTCTTGAGAAAGAGTGCAGAGAAGAGCAACCAAGAGGATGAGGGGACTGGAGGCTAAAACATATGGAGAACAGTTGCAAGAATTGGGTATGTCTACTCTAATGAAGAGAAGAACTAGGGGTGACATGATAGCAGTCTTCCAATGTTTGAGGGGCTGCCACAAAGAAGAAGGGGTCAAGATATTCCCCAAAGCATCTGAAGGCAGGACAAGAAGCAATGGATGGAAACTTATCAAGGAGAGAGGCAACTTGAAACTAGAATAGAATAGAATAGAATAGAATGGAATAGAATGGAATAGAATGGAATGGAATGGAATGGAATAGAATAGAATAGAATAGAATAGAATAGAATAGAATAGAATAGAATAGAATAGAATAGAATAGAAAATATGGAATGGAGTAGAATGGAATGGAATGGAACGGAACGGAATGGAACAGAATGGAACAGAACAGAACAGAATAGAAAAGAAAATATGGAATGGAATAGAATGGAATAGAATAGAATAGAATAGAATAGAATAAGTTTGAGTATACCCAAACATATTAGGATGAAGAATGAACTAGTATGAAAGTTAAAAGAGAATATATATGATTAACAATGGATAAGATAAAATAACCAACTGAAATAATGTTAAGAAATTAGGATTTGAGGGTGGATGGTGATACTGTTTATATAATAAGTATAGAAGTATTAAGATAAGATAAAAAAGTAGGGAAAAAGAATTCTTTGGCAGAAATTGAAATTATGTAAAGTGTATTTGGATATGATAAATTATACATGATTTGGTCAATGTTCATAAAATATGTGTGTGAAAGAAAAAAACCAATAAAACATGTTTAAAAAAAATAGAATAGAATAGAATAACTTTATTGTCACTTTGAACGTACACTAACTGGCATACATTAAAAATGAAATTTCAATGCATGCACCACTTCCAATTTTACACTACATACCTTATTTTCGGAGTATAAGATGCTCCGGAGTATAAGACGCAAATTATTTTTTGGGGAGGAAAACAAGAAAAAAAAAAATCTGCCTCTGCCTACCAGCATCCATCAGTATTCATCTGGCTAGCCTCCTTGCAGCAAACAGCAAACAGCCTGGTCAGCTTGAGCATGTTATCACAGCCTGATTTAGCATGAACAGCTGATTGGCAGTTCGATCAGCCTCCTGGAATACTGCCATTCAGCTGTTCCAGGCTGCGGGGATAGCCAGAGCCTATTATCGCCTCCACGTGTCGCATTTTTGGCCAGTTCCAGGTAGCGGGGATTGCTGCTGCCGCTGCCAATTCCTGCCACCTGGAACCGGCTGAAAATGCAACGCATGGAGGCCAAAAACGGGATGTGCGGAGGCTGAAAACGCAATGCACAGGGGCAAAAAATGTGACACGTGAAGGTGTTGATTGGTGGCGATGTGTTGTGGTGATCTCCGCAGCCTGGAACAAGTCTAAAATGGGGCATGCGGAGGCCAAAAACGTGATGCGCGGAGGCCAAAAACGGCTGAAAGGTGGGCGCCGGCGAGTGGGCGGGGCTTCGGCAACATTTGGTGTATAAGACACACTGCAATTTTCACCCACTTTTGGGGGGGGGGAAAGTACGCCTTATATTCCGAAAAGTATGGTAAACATGACAAGATAAATAAATAAATAAATATAAAATTATGTATATTCCCACATAGATTATATAACACAGAGAAACAACACAGTCTAGTTATACATGTTTATGGCGAGAGAAATGAATCTTGTGAGTTTACCAGACGGACGGCCTAGGGATCAAAGCTGCTCCAGAATCTGGCAGTCCTGCTAACTAAGGGATAGAATCAAGATCACGTGAAGTTTCGGTTGCCACAATTTAAAGAAAGAGCCGCCTGGAAGAAAAGAACCAAGCTCAGAGAGCACCAAGAACCCCTAAGTCACCTTGGCCTGAAGATTTAAATTTCTTCCGAGCGAAGAGTTATTCTTTATCAACGCTTCTGTCAATTACACATTTCGATAGACCCACTCCAGTGGTGGATTTCTACCGGTCTGCCCCGGTTCGCACGAACTGGTAGCAGCTGCCCACCTGCCAGGGCCAGTGGTGGGTTTCAAATTTTTTTTTTTACTACCGGTTCTGTGGGCGTGGTTTGGTGGGTGTGGCAGGGGAAGGATACTGTAAAATCTCCATTCCCACCCCACTCCAGGGGAAGGATACTGTAAAATCTCCATTCCCGCCCTACTCCAGGGGAAGGATACTGTAAAATCTCCATTCCCGCCCCACTCCAGGGGAAGGATACTGTAAAGTCTCCATTCCCTCCCCACTCCAGGGGAAGGATACTGTAAAATCTCCATTCCCGCCCCACTCCAGGGGAAGGATACTGTAAAATCTCCATTCCCACCCCACTCCAGGGGAAGGATACTGTAAAGTCTCCATTCCCGCCCCACTCCAGGGGAAGGTTACTGTAAAATCTCCATTCCCTCCCCACTCCAGGGGAAGGATACTGTAAAGTCTCCATTCCCGCCCCACTCCAGGGGAAGGATATTGTAAAATCTCCATTCCCGCCCCACTCCAGGGGAAGGATACTGTAAAATCTCCATTCCCGCCCCACTCCAGGGGAAGGATATTGTAAAATCTCCATTCCCGCCCCACTCCAGGGGAAGGATACTGTAAAATCTCCATTCCCACCCCACTCCAGGGGAAGGATACTGTAAAATCTCCATTCCCGCCCCACTCCAGGGGAAGGATACTGTAAAATCTCCATTCCCGCCCCACTCCAGGGGAAGGATACTGTAAAATCTCCATTCCCGCCCCACTCCAGGGGAAGGATACTGTAAAGTCTCCATTCCCGCCCCACTCCAGGGGAAGGTTACTGTAAAATCTCCATTCCCTCCCCACTCCAGGGGAAGGATACTGTAAAATCTCCATTCCCGCCCCACTCCAGGGGAAGGATACTGTAAAATCTCCATTCCCGCCCCACTCCAGGGGAAGGATACTGTAGAGTCTCCATTCCCGCCCCACTCCAGGGGAAGGTTACTGTAAAATCTCCATTCCCTCCCCACTCCAGGGGAAGGATACTGTAAAATCTCCATTCCCGCCCCACTCCAGGGGAAGGATACTGTAAAATCTCCATTCCCGCCCCACTCCAGGGGAAGGATACTGTAAAGTCTCCATTCCCGCCCCACTCCAGGGGAAGGTTACTGTAAAATCTCCATTCCCTCCCCACTCCAGGGGAAGGATACTGTAAAATCTCCATTCCCGCCCCACTCCAGGGGAAGGATATTGTAAAATCTCCATTCCCGCCCCACTCCAGGGGAAGGATACTGTAAAATCTCCATTCCCGCCCCACTCCAGGGGAAGGATATTGTAAAATCTCCATTCCCGCCCCACTCCAGGGGAAGGATACTGTAAAATCTCCATTCCTGCCCCACTCCAGGGGAAGGATACTGTAAAATCTCCATTCCCGCCCCACTCCAGGGGAAGGATACTGTAAAATCTCCATTCCTGCCCCACTCCAGGGGAAGGATACTGTAAAATCTCCATTCCCGCCCCACTCCAGGGGAAGGATATTGTAAAATCTCCATTCCCGCCCCACTCCAGGGGAAGGATACTGTAAAATCTCCATTCCCGCCCCACTCCAGGGGAAGGATACTGTAAAATCTCCATTCCCGCCCCACTCCAGGGGAAGGATACTGTAAAGTCTCCATTCCCGCCCCACTCCAGGGGAAGGTTACTGTAAAATCTCCATTCCCTCCCCACTCCAGGGGAAGGATACTGTAAAATCTCCATTCCCGCCCCACTCCAGGGGAAGGATACTGTAAAATCTCCATTCCCGCCCCACTCCAGGGGAAGGATACTGTAAAATCTCCATTCCCGCCCCACTCCAGGGGAAGGATACTGTAGAGTCTCCATTCCTGCCCCACTCCAGGGGAAGGTTACTGTAAAATCTCCATTCCCTCCCCACTCCAGGGGAAGGATACTGTAAAATCTCCATTCCCGCCCCACTCCAGGGGAAGGATACTGTAAAATCTCCATTCCCGCCCCACTCCAGGGGAAGGATACTGTAAAGTCTCCATTCCCGCCCCACTCCAGGGGAAGGTTACTGTAAAATCTCCATTCCCTCCCCACTCCAGGGGAAGGATACTGTAAAATCTCCATTCCCGCCCCACTCCAGGGGAAGGATATTGTAAAATCTCCATTCCCGCCCCACTCCAGGGGAAGGATACTGTAAAATCTCCATTCCCGCCCCACTCCAGGGGAAGGATATTGTAAAATCTCCATTCCCGCCCCACTCCAGGGGAAGGTTACTGTAAAATCTCCATTCCCTCCCCACTCCAGGGGAAGGATACTGTAAAGTCTCCATTCCCGCCCCACTCCAGGGGAAGGATATTGTAAAATCTCCATTCCCGCCCCACTCCAGGGGAAGGATACTGTAAAATCTCCATTCCCGCCCCACTCCAGGGGAAGGATACTGTAAAATCTCCATTCCCGCCCCACTCCAGGGGAAGGATACTGTAAAATCTCCATTCCCGCCCCACTCCAGGGGAAGGATACTGTAAAGTCTCCATTCCCGCCCCACTCCAGGGGAAGGTTACTGTAAAATCTCCATTCCCTCCCCACTCCAGGGGAAGGATACTGTAAAATCTCCATTTCCGCCCCACTCCAGGGGAAGAATACTGTAAAATCTCCATTCCCGCCCCACTCCAGGGGCAAGTTACTGCAAAATCCCCATTCCCACCCCACTCCAGGGGAAGGATACTGTAAAATCTCCATTCCCTCCCGATCAGCTGGGACTCGGGAGGCAGAGAATAGATGGGGGCAGGGCCAGTCGGAGGTGGTATTTACCGGTTCTCTGAACTACTCAAAATTTCCACTACCGGTTCTCCAGAACTGCTCAGAACCTGCTGAAACCCACTTCTGGCCCGGACATCACCATGGATGCTCTGTGCATGGGCAGAAGCCCCGCACGTGAGCGAAGCAAGCGCATAGCTCCAAACTGGTAATGAAGGTAACTGAAAACCACTACTGACCCGCTCCATCTAGTTATGGAACCAGTTTAAGAGAATGAAGAAGCAGGAAGCTCTTTTATGAGCGCCAAGAAGTTGAAGCAATTAATGCAAGAATTTTACATGCAAAATTCGCAACTGCCAGTTGAATACTGGCATTGAGCTTTTTTTTTTTTTTAAAAAAAAGTTTCTATTTTTATTTTTCATAAACACATTTACCTGTACAGTCATTTCCATCATTTTTCATTCATCTTTTCTTTTAACTTTCATTTTTCATGTTTACTTTTTCGGGGCTGCTCTTTTACCCTTTACCTTTACTCCAACCTTTCTTCTTTACCTCCTCTTCTCTTCCCCTGTTTCTCTTCCTACTTCCTTTGTTCTTCCTCTCCTTCTCTTTCCTTCTTCCCCTTCTCTTCCCCCACTCCTCTCTTCTTCCCCCCTTCTAACCTTCTCCTCTACTCCTCTTTCCCCTCCCTCTTCTTCCTCTCCTTTTCCCTTTCTTCTTCCTCCTCTTCTCTCCTCTCCTCTCTTTTCCCTTCCTCTCTCTCTACTCCTTCCCCTCTCTCCTGTTGTTTCCCTTTTCAATTCAATCTAAAGTAGTATTTGAGCAGCCCCGATTTCCTAATTATCTTTATTCTCATTTCAATTTCTTTTTTATTTTATTTTATTTCTTTGCAAACAAAATATATAACAACATATAGATCACGGTGAGAACCTTACACAATACATTACCTTCAGTCCGTTCATTTCAATTTCTTATTCAATTATTATTTATTTTTATTTCATCATTTGCGTACATTTTTATAATATCTCACTTTTTTTCCCTTTTACCCCCCCTCCCCTTTCTCCTTTACTTGACATGGTATCTGTTTTTCTAATTGTTTTCTCCCATTTATTCTCTATCTATTTTATCTCTATGTCCTTATTCACATTTCTTTTCTAACCAATCATAAAATTTATCCCATGTCTTGAAATACATCGACTCCTCTTTATCTTCTATTCTCAATGTTAATCTATTCATTTCTGCACATTCTAAAATTTTCTTTATAATTTCTCCTTCCAACGGGATTTTCTCTGCTTTCCAGATTCGTGCAAATACAATTCTAGCCGCTGTTATTATACGAATAATCAAATATGTATCTTCTTTGCTATAATTCTCTGGTAAAATTCCCAATAAGAATATCTCTGGTTTTAACTCTATATGTTGCTGCAATATTCCCTCTAACCACGTTTGTATTTTCACCCAATATTGTTTTGCTTCTTTACACAATCACTACATATTATATATAGTATGATCCTGGCAACTGATGACATTTCCAACACTTGGCTGATTTATCTTTATACGTTTTAGCTAATCTTTCTGGTTGCATCTATAAAACATCTGGCACTGAGCTTTTGTGAATGTCACCAAGGAAATATAACTCAGTGTCCTGCATTCCTGGATCCGTTATTGAGTCAGATTTTTCCCCCAAAACAGACTAAACCAGATTCCTGCCATGCTGGAGGTTGAGATTTATTTGAGAAGACGATTGAATGAGAGATTGGCTCTGTTGGAGACCTGTTGGATGAAGCTGCAGCCTATGGGGACTGAAAGCAGCAGAAATGGAAATCATTCTTCCTCTTCCTCGCCCACCCAAGTTTTTTATTTATTTATTTATTTTTTTACAAACATATCAATGCATGAACAGTGTGGCACCTAAGTGTCTTACATTTTAGTACAAATAAAATGATATATTAGTACAAATAAAATAAAATGATATATTGCGGCCAAAAATATTTAATTATTTTTAAACTGTTTTTTAAATTTTGTTCTGGCTGTTCACCACCCTGAGTCCTGTTGGAGAAGGGCGGTATACAAATTAAAACAAATAAATAAATATTCATCATATTTACTACAGTTGACAAGCTTATTTATTTATTAAATTATATTTATTTATTAAATTTATATGCCGCCCCTCTCCGGAGACTCAGGGCGGCTAAATATAGTTCTCGTAATAGCACACATATTTTTGTTGAGTTATAATCTTTCATTGTTTAGTTATTCAATAGTTCAATATGTTATTTTTATGCCAATCACCGTATTCTGAGTGTTATTCCTTTTACTACAAATAAAATATTAATAATCATATTTGTTACATTTAACAGGCTTATATGGTTCTAATATAAAAGGACCCAGTTTGTGGGGGCAATAAGCTGACTTTGTATAAATATACAAAAGAATGAAGGCTATTGCTTAACGCATTGTAAGCCACCCTGAGTCTCCGGAGAAGGGCCGCATAGAAATCAAATTAAAATAAAAAAGAAGAAGAGGAGAAGGAAGAGGAGGAGGAAGAAGAAGCAGAAGAAGGAGGAGGAAGAGGAGGAGGAGGAGGAGGAAGAAGAAGAAGAAGAAGAAGAAGAAGAAGAAGAAGAAGAAGAAGAAGAAGAAGAAGAAGAAGAAAAAGAGGAGGAGGAGGGGGGGGAGGGGGAGGGGGAGGAGGAGGAGGAGGAGGAGGATAGGAGCCCTGGTAGCGCAGCAGACTAAAGCACCATTATTAACATCAGCTGCCTGCAATTACTGCGATTTCAAATCTCCCCAGGCTCAAGGTTGACTCAGCCTTCCATCCTTTCTAAGGTAGGTGAAATGAAGACCCGGATTGTGGGGGCAATAAGCTGACTTTGTATAAAATATACAAAAGGATGAAGGCTATTGCTTAACGCATTGTAAGACGCCCTGAGTCTCCGGAGAAGGGCGGCATATAAATCAAACCAATAAATAAATAAATAAAAGTAATAGTCATACACATGTTTATGTTAAATTATAATCTTCCATTATTTAATTATTCAATATTTCAGCATGCTATTTTTATGCCAATCACCCAGAGGTGGGTTTCAGCAGGTTCTGACCAGTTCTGGAGAACCGGTAGCAGAAATTCTGAGTAGTTCGGAGAACCGGTAGTAAAAATGCTGACTGGCCCCGCCCGCATCTATTCTCTGCCTCCCAAGTCCCAGTTGATTGGGAGGAAATGGGGATTTTGCAGTATCCTTCCCCTGGAGTGAGGAGGGAATGGAGATTTTACAGTATCCTTCCCCTGCCACACCCACCAAGCCATGCCACACCCACCAAGCCACGCCCACAGAACCGGTAGTAAAAAAATGTGAAAGCCACAACTGCAATCATTATATTGCTCAAACATTCTTAATACTACCATTGTTCAAGTTCTGATTTCCTCTCTTATTATTAAAGATATATATTCCGTTAATCCCCCACCTCTAATTTCTTACATGAACCTCTTCCATGGACCTCTTCTTCAAGTTTTGGGGGCTAGGCAAGAATTCCCCTGGCTGCCTCTCTTCTGAATTTGGATGTATTTATAATGGTTGCAGCATCCCAGAATCACAGGAGGATCATTTGGGATCTTCTCAACCGCTTCTGATCACTGAAGTCCATGGAGGAAGCTGGATTTGCTTCATGGCCAGTGATTTGCTTAACAACCGTGGCCAAAAAGTTCATTAAATTGGACACGATTCCATTTAATGATCAGTTTGACAATGGAAATTCTGGTTCCCCTTGTAGATGTAGGTTGAGAACTTTTTGTAGTTTCTTATGCATTGCATGTAGAACCAAAACCTCAAATGGTTATCACTTCTGGGTCTGGTTTCTCGTTTATCACCGTGGTGTCAAAGTTTGGATATCCATCTTTAGGGTTGAGTTGAAGGAAGAAACGGTTAGACAAGAAAAGGTTCATTCCTTGGTTATCTTTTGAGGTGATTGAACCCCTGGCCTCCCTCCCTCCCTCCAGAGTTCGTAAAACCCACAGGAGACCAGACATTTGCATAGGTTTTCCTCATTCTTGGCTAGATGCTCAACATATAAAGATGGCCAAGTCCAGGTTGCTTCAGAGAGCAGGAGAAGGACCAGGAGGCGGCCCTCAGCTCTGAAGGTCCATCAACACAGTCGCTTAGCAGGGGCTCCAGGAATTTCTCAGGACAATTTCCCACCTCTGGTAGGTCTTAATACACTGACAGCAGTGTTGAAATGTAAAATTTGTTACTACCGTTCTGTCGGCGTGGTTTGTTGTGGGGTGGGGGGTAATATGACTGAATTGGCATGGCCAACTTTTTTTTTTTTTAATTTTTAAAACCATATTTTCTACAATCTCTTCGGCTGAAGACATTGTGAAAAAAATGCTTTTAAAGCCTCTGACGATCCCAGCTGACTTGCCTGATAGGCAGAGGCTTTTTTTCCCTTTAAAAACATTTTTTCTATAACCTCTTCGACCGAAGATGGTGGTAGAAAAAATGCTTTTAAAAAGCCTCTGATGATCCCAGCTGAGCCACGCGATCATCAGAGGCTTTTTTTTTTTTTTACTTTTAAAACCATATTTTCTACAATCTCTTCGGCTGAAGACGTTGTGAAAAAAATGCTTTTAAAGCCTCTGACGATCCCAGCTGACTTGCCTGATAGGCAGAGGCTTTTTTTCCCTTTAAAAACATTTTTTCTATAACCTCTTCGACCGAAGATGGTGGTAGAAAAAATGCTTTTAAAAAGCCTCTGATGATCCCAGCTGAGCCACGCGATCATCAGAGGCTTTTTTTTTTTTTTTACTTTTAAAAGCATTTTTTCAGCCTTTTAAAAATAATAAAGAAAAAGCCTCTGATGATTGCGCGATTCAGCTGGGCAATGGGGGGGGGGCAGGGATTTTTGCTACCGGTTCTCCGAACCACCCGCCTCCATCGCTACTAGATCAGGTGATCCTGTCCGAACTGGGAGCACCCTCAACCCCACAGTTCAACCCTGGGATATAAATATTCCACCCTCCAGACTTGTTCTTTCAATCGAGGTAGCCTTGTAGGGGTCTGGCAACCAACTCTACCACTTCCTGCCAAATGGGAGCCTCCTTTCTGCATAGGAGGTGTAGAAAAATGGTGTTGGGAGGAGTGATTTTGGTTTTCAACGACAGGTGTGACTACGGGATGATGTGGAAGATTCTGGTCCTTGTCCTTTTCGGGACCCTGGTCAACTTTTCAGAAGGAAAGAAAGTGGGCCTCATCTCCATGCTGAACTTTGCAGAATACGAATCAGGTAAGGAATTAGACCCTCAGTCATTTTCCTCCAAAGGGAGATCTTTCTTTCTTTCTTTCTTCTTTCTTCTTTAAAGTTTTTTATTAGTAGTTCAAGATTAAAAACATTGGACATAGATATGACATCAATGGTCCAAAGCATCTTCCAACACTTCAAACTAATACATAATATATTAATGGTAATATAATAAAAACTTATACATTATTTAAACATAGTATAATAATAGTAATTTATACCTTATTCCTATACAATTATACATATCTATACCTCCATATACCTATCTATACCATTCACATACATATTTATCTGTAATAACGTACATAATTCTAGTCTAACACTACACATTTGTCTCGGCTATCCTCCTTTTATCTAACCATGCATAGAATTTTACCCAGATTTTATAGTACAATGTTTCGCTTTTATCCTTGAGTTCCAAGGTGAGTCTATCCATTTCTGCGCAGTTGAAAATTTTTAGTAGTATTTCCTCTTCATTTGGGGCATCTTACTCTTTCCACTTCTGCGCAAAGGCTTTCCCAAAAGGAAAAATTCCAGTTTGACTTCTATGTTTATTAACAAAATTTCTTCCAACCAACTCTTTATCAGATTCAAATATTTCTTTGTCTTTGGGCATTCCCACCACATATGATAGAAGTTCCCCGGAGCCACCTCACACTTCCAATATGCCAAAGAATTTCCCTTATTGATTCATGCTAATCTTGTAGGGGGAGGTGCCACCTATAAAACATCTTATATAAATTTTCCGTATATGAAGTTGCTAATGTAATTTTTTTTTTTTTACCAGAGAGAATGCCAATTGTCCAAATCAATACTATGCCCAAAATATTTACTCCAAATTATCATTGTTTCTTTGACTAGGAACATGTTTCTTAAGTCATTCCATGGAAGGTGACCATGTCAGAAATATAGGTCATTTTCAATTTACGATGGTTCGTTTAGTGACCATTCGAACAACACTGAAAAAAGGAATTTTTTTTTTAAAAAGTCAAGTTTTATTTATTTATATATAAGTATTTTGAATACAGTGTATTTTCCGGACATACCATTTTACAAAAAGGGAAGAAAGAAAAAAGAAAACACATATACTGAGAGCAATAATAATATAACAAAATAATTCTAACCATATTTATAATTATATTCTCTTATTTATGTTCCCATTAAATATATTGGCATACATATAATTATAGACAACATTCATGTTTTACTTAAACTTAACAATACTCTTTCTTCATCTAATTTCTACCTCTTATCTCTAACCATTGACAAAACCTATTCCACATTAAATAGTATTCTGTGTCTCCTTTATCTTTTATTTTCAATGTCAATCTATCCATCTCTGCACAGTCCAATATTTTCATCTGGTGGGGTGTTCTCATTTTTCCAGTATTGTGCAAATACGATTCTCGCAGCTGTCAATACACGTAACATTAAGTATATAGTCCCTTTGTCATAATTTTCTGGTCTTATACCTAACAAAAATAGTTCTGGTTTAAAATCTATGTGTTGCAGGTAGTTCTCAATTTATGATGGTTTGTTTAGTGACCGTTTGAACAGCACAGAAAAAAGGGACTTTTGACCACTAAAAGAATGGCTGTAACCCAAGGACCACATGTATTTCTAAACCATCCCTCTCCCTCAAACAGGGATTTATGATTCATTTTTATTTACTTATTTATTTATTACATTTCCATCCTTTAATCTCCCCTCCAAGATGGTGGCTCATTCTGCCCTATCTCCTACCTATCTTCCCCACGGGACTTCCCCATCTTGTGAAGCTATACCAGATATGGATTTCAACCCCAAAGATAGTTCGCCTTTGCCCTGGGTATTTACTACATGTGGAAAGTGAGGAGAAGTCCTGCTTTAAGGATGGAAAATCCGAAATGTCTTCTCATGGATGGACTGATTGTCTTCTAGTTGTCGGCAGTCAACTGCAAAAGGACGGGCTTCTCCAGAACCTAGTGAAGAAGATTGTCCTTGAAGATATTCAGATTTCAGGACTACTTGGGTTGATAAATATCAATGGGTAGGTGGCCATCAAGAAGGTAACCTTCTGGAGATGTTTTGCACTAAGGGTCTTTGAGGGACATTTGGGTTAAGCTTAGGAAGGAATCACAGAACGTGTTAGGACTGCTCTATATTGCACTAGTGAGACCATACTTGAAATACTGGATCCAGTTTTGGTCACAATGATAGAAAAAAAGATATTGAGATTCTAGAAAGAGTGCAGAGAAGAGCAACCAAGGGGATTAGGGGACTGGGGGCTAAAACATAAAGAACGGTTGCTGGAATTGGGTATGTCTAGTTTAATGAAAAGAAGGACTAGGCATGACATGATAGCAGTCTTCCAGTATCTCAGGGGCTGCCCAAAAGAAGAGGGAGTCAAGCACTAGAGGTCAGGACAAGAAGCCATGGGTGGAAATTAATCAAGGAGAGAAGCAACCTAGAACTAAGGAGAAATTTCCTGTCAATTAGAACAATTCTTCAGTGGAACATCTTGCCTCCAGAAGTTGTGGGTGCTCCATCACTGGAAGTTTTTAAGAAGAGACTGGATAATCATTTGCCTGAAGTGGTGTAGGGTTTCCTATCTAAGCAGGGGGTTGGACTAGAAGACCTCCAAGGTCCCTTCCAACTCTGTTATTCTGTTTTGTTAGTTTAATGAAAAGAAGGACTAGGGGTGAAATGATAGCAGTCTTCTAATATCTGGGGCTGCCCCAAAGAAGAAGAGGTCCACCTATTCGCCAAAGCACCTGAAGGCAGGATAAGAAGCAATGGGTGGAAACTAATCAAGGAGAGAAGAATCTGGAATTGAGGAGAAACTTCCTAAGTGAGGACAATTAACTAGTGGAACTGCTTGCCTTCAGAAACCATGAACGCTCCATCATTGGAGGTTTTTAAGAAGAGACTAGACAGTCACTTATCTGAAATGATATAGGTTCTCCTGACAGAACAGGGGGCTGGTCTAGAAGACCTCCAAGGTCCCTTCCAGCTCTATTTTATTCTAATTTACATGAGTGGAGGCTAAAACATATGAAGAATGGTTGCAGGAACTGGGTATGTCTAGTCTAATGAAGAGAAGGATTAGGGGAGACATGATAGCAGTGTTCTGATATCTCAGGGGTTGCCACAAAGAAGAGGGAGTCAAGCTATTTTCCAAAGCCCCTGAGGGCAGGATAAGAAGCAACAGGTGGAAATTAAATCAAAGAGAGAAGCAACCTAGAAATAAGGAGACAATTCCTAAAAGTGGGAACAATTAATCAGTGGAAGGACTTGCCTCCATAAGTTGGACAGCCATTTGTCCAGAATGATAGAGGGTCACCTGCTTGAACAGGGAGTTGGACTAGAAGACCTCCAAAGTCCCTTCCAACTCTGTTATTTTGTTAAATGGGAAGAAGATCCGAGAAGGCCTCTGAAGATGGCCAAGGGGCTAGTTATGAGGAGAACATGAGGGGCTGGATGTGGAAAAGCCAATGGACTCCCCCTACGATGCTATGGTTCAGTGAATGGGAGGGAGCAAGAGGCCATGATCAATGTATCAGCCAAGCCACAATGGGCTTGTTGGCTCCACCATGTACAGATGGTGTCAGCTGTCTGGTTTTAATCTCCTACAGAAGTAGATCTTCCTTCGTTTCCTTTTCAGACCAACGTTCGCAGTTCAATCTCTCTGACTTTCATCTTCTTCTCTCTTTCAGGCTTAATATTGCGGACGTGGCACTCACAACACACAAGTTGAACTATGTGCCAGGACTCAGAGGAGCTGAACTGATTACCGGGATCCGCCTGAGCATTGGTGGCTCTCTGTGAGTAGGACCTTTCCAATGTCCATGTCTACCCATATTAAAGCTGCTGAGGTCGAAAAGCCCGTGTTTCACGTCTTGAAATTAAGAATAGAATAGAATCGAATTCCTTATTGGTCAAGTGTGATTGGACGCACAACGAATTTGTCTTTAAAGTTGACCTGATGTCCTTTCCAAATTTTGGAGTCACTCAAGAAATTATGCTTTGCAACTTCAAGGGTAGGCAGAACAGAATGGTGGAAAATGCAAAGTGTTCAAATTTTTCACTGGTTTAAGGAGTCTCTTTTCTCCCGTTGCTTCAAAACCTAACAATGTGAATGTGGTTTTTCACTTGTTACCTCCTTGTGTCTCACACGTAGCTACATTGAGATGAGTGGACTTCAACGCCCAGAATTCCCCAGCCAGCACTGCCCAAAGGTGCTTCTCCAGAACCGAAGAAGCTTCTTGGCTGAGAAGCAAAACATTTTCGATCATTTCCTTTTTAAAAATTTTTTTTTTAAAACAAATTTTATTAAATTATCAAACAATTATAAAAACAATTAAAATCATAATAAAAAATTCATATACATAGATCATATCTATATCATAAGATCCTTGGTAGTACAGTGGTCTAAAATACCCTGTTATTAAGAACAGCTGCCTGCAATTACTGCAGGTTCGAATCTCGCCAAGGCTCAAGGTTGACTCAGCCTTCCATCCTTTCAAAGGTAGGTAAATTGAGGACCCAGATTGTGGGGGCAATAAGCTGACTTTGTATAAATATACAAAAGGATGAAGGCTATTGCTTAACGCACTGTAAGCTGCCCTGAGTCTCCGAAGAAGGGCAGCATATAAATCAAATAATAATAAAAAAATCTTATAATTGACATTTCATTTCTATTCTTTTACATATCTATATATATTCTTCTCCTCTACACATTATATATTTCATAACCTACTCCCACATTCATCCTCATGAGGGTGAAGTCATTGTTGGTATTTATATGAAATAAGCATGGAAATACACTCCCAATTATCAGTTCTTAACTTAAAACTATTAATTTAATACTCATCAAAATTATCTTTATATTTTACTAAGTATATCCTTATCCACTTTCTTTTCGCTTAATCCAATCATACCACTTGTCCCATACCTTAAAATACTTTGAGCTTTCCTTATCCTTTAATTTCAGTGTTAATTGATCTGATTCCGCACATCCATATATTTTTTGCATTATCTGTTGGTCGGTTGGCAAATGATTCGTCTTCCAAACTTGTGCAATTGCTATTCTGGCTGCCGTAATTATATGATGTATCAAATATGTCATTTCTTTTCTAATATTTTGTTTATATATTCCTAATAAAAAAAATCTCTGGGTCTAATTCTATTTCATTTTCACGGGAAAAAAACAAATAAACAAGAAAAGTCCAGTTGCCTTTTTGAAAAAGCAACTTTGGGACAACCCTGACCTGGATGATGGAGAATCTCCATAGATATCCAGGATGCTGGGAGATGGGGAACATATGTTTACTGTGTGTGTGTCTCTTCCTAGGTTGGGCGGAATCTCGTCTCTGATCAAAATCTCCGTGGAGTTTCAATCCAGTGTCAAATTTGAGCTTACAGATTATCAGGCAGGATCTCTCAGAGTGATCTTCCGGGAATGTAATATTTTATTTGGAGATATTACCATCGAAATTCTCAATGTGTGAGTATTCAACATGATCACCGATATCCAATGATGGATATGTCACAAGGAGAAGAAGAAGAAGAGGAGGAGGAGTATGCAGGACTCTTTTGAGGTTTAATTGTGGGGTGGGGTGGGGCAGGAGGGTGTCCTTCGTGTTTGCTGGAGTTGATTGTTTTCTTACAGAGTTTCATCAATGAACTAGGGAATATCTTCACTGCTAGAGTGGGGTTTGCAGAGAGGAAGAGGAGGAGGAGGGGAGTTTAGAAGGAGAAGGAAGAGGGATAGGGGAAGAGGAGGAAGAGGAGGAGGAGGAGGAGGAGGAGGAGGGAAGGTTAGGAGGGGAAAGAAGAGGGATAGGGAGAGGAGGAGGAAGAGGAGGAGGAGGAGGAGGAGGAGGAGGAGGGGAGTTTAGAAGGAGAAGGAAGAGGGATAGGGGAAGAGGAAGAGGAAGAGAAGGAGGAGGGGAGGTTAGGAGGAAAAGAAGAGGGATAGGGGAGGAGGAGGAAGAGGAAGAGAAGGAGGAGGGGAGGTTAGGAGGAGACGGAAGAGGGATGGGGAAGAGGAAGAGGAAGAGGAGGAGGAGGGGAGTTTAGAAGGAGAAGGAAGAGGGATAGGGGAGGAGGAGGAGGAGGAGGAGGAGGGGGGGGGGTTAGGAGGGAAAGAAGAAGGATAGGGGAGGAAGAGGAAGAGGAGGAGGAGGGGAGTTTAGAAGGAGACGGAAGAGGGATAGGGGAAGAAGAAGAGGAAGAGAAGGAGGAGGGGAGGTTAGGAGGGGAAAGAAGAGGGATAGGGGAAGAGGAGGAAGAGGAAGAGGAGGAGGAGGAGGGGAGTTTAGGAGGAGAAGGAAGGGGGATAGGGGGAGGAGGAGGAGCAGGAGGAGAACAGTGGGGTCCTTGGTCTTGCTGGACGTGGTTGTTTTCTTGCAGAGATTTCATGAACCAACTAGGGAACATTATCAGTGCTAGAAGTGAGTGGAGTTAGCAGAGAAGTTAGTGGAGTGGAGTTAGTGGAGTGGAGTTAGCAGAGAAAAAGAGGAGGAAGAGGAGGAGGAAGACAAGGACTGTAGGGTCTTTGGTGCTCCCTGAGCTTGGTTGTTCTCTTGCAGATCTTTCATTACCCAACTAGGCAACATCACCAGTGCTACGTCCATTCAACAATACTTCAACTCTGGGCTAAAAAATATTCTCTTCTATCTGTACTTTTTCATTTATTTTTCAGGAATCTTACATCCACAGCACTTAACACCATCAAGAACTCAATAATCGGCAACATCAACCTACAGGTAAGGCCTTCCTCCAACATCAAAGAGTGTAGGAAACTCAACAAAGACAAAAACATCAATATGGCTTAGGAATGACCATCATGGTTTGGCTTAACCAGCACCATGGGGAATGGGGTAGGACTAGAAGACCTCCATGGGCCCTTCCAACACTATTATTCCGTTAAGAGCCTTGATAGTACAGTGGTCTACGCACCCTGTTATTAACACAGCTGCCTGCAATTACTGCTGGTTCGAATCTCTCCAAGGCTCAAGGTTGACTCAGCCTTCCATCCTTTCTAAGGTAGGTGAAATGAGGACCCAGTTTGTGGGGGCAATAAGCTGACTTTGTATAAAAATACAAAAGGATGAAGGCTATTGCTTAACGCACTGTAAGCCGCCCTGAGTCTCCGGAGAAGGGCGGCATATAAATCAAATAAAAAAAAAATGGGAAGAAGATCAGAGAAGGTCTCTGAAGATGGCCAAGGGACTAGTTATGAGGAGAACACGAGGAGCTGGATATGGAAATGGTTCTTTATCATTCTAATTTCTTCAAAACGATGTATTTTGGCATACCCGTTTTCTTCACATTTTTCTTGCTGGTTGCTCTGAATTTCTTTTGAGATCTGTTCTGATTGAAAACTAGCCGTTTTGGAATCAAGAAGGACATGGATCTTTCTTCTGTCTTCCCTGTCATTCCGATCCTGTTGATCAGGGGTGTCAAACACAAGGCCAGCGGGTCAAACTTGGCCCGCGATGTGGTCAGATTTGGCCCGCGGGGACATCCTGGAAAATGTAAAGGGGCCAGCCCGCTTCGCTTTACCCCAGTCTATCCAATGCGAAGAGGAAGTATGCCAACAGTTTGGGGAGTGGCTTCAAGTTGGCCCAGCCCACCCAATTGGCCACACCCACCCAGTTGGCCACACCCACCCAGCTCCCCCCCCCGAAGTCAACCACAGCCCTGATACGACCCTCAATGAAATTGAATTTGACACCCCTGACGTTGATCATTGAAGACCACTGATAGAGAGAACATTGAGTAGACAAAGAGCTCTGAACCTCCAGGCCCTTGGCTTCCTCAGTGATACGGTCACGTTCAAACCTCTGATTCTTCAATTGTCTTCACCCTGCAGATTTGCAACATCTTACAAATTGCCGCCGATGTGGTGAGAGATAGGCTGTTGGACACGATGAACGGTGAGCTTCCATGTCCTGTCACCTCCATTGATGTTCTCCCTGAGTTCCATCGAAGTATAATCTCTTCTGCTTCCCTTAAGTCAGGGAGGGACGAGATGTTGGCTGTGGATGGTGGTTGGTGGGGTGGGGTGGGTAGACAAGGGATGGTATAAGGCTCCTGCCTTGAACAGAGGATTGGATTAGAAGATCTCAGAGTTTCCTTTCAGCCCAATCATTCTATGAACTCTAACAAGAACAGCCTCCCTTTAGACAACTAGGTCACATCATTAGTACCAGAAGAGAATGGGGTTTGCAGGGAGGAGGAGGAGGAGGAGGAGGAGGAGGAGGAGGAGGAGGAGGAGGAGGAGGAGGAGGAGGAGGAGGAGGAGGAGGACTGTGGGGTCCTGGGTGCCCTCAGCGCTTGGTGGTTTTCTTGCAGCCATTTCATGACCCAACTAGGTAACATCCTCAGTGGTAGAAGGGAGTGGGATTTGCACTCACTTTATATTCTGGTGGCTGAGCTAGACATATTCCTGGGGGAATAATCCCAAGCAACCAACATTCATCCACTTACATCAGCTGCCTGCAATTACTGCAAGTTCAAATCTCACCAGGCTCAAGGTTGACTCAGCCTTCCATCCTTTCTAAGGTAGGTAAATTGAGGACCCAGTTTGTGGGGGCAATAAGCTGACTTTGTATAAATATACAAAAGGATGAAGGCTATTGCTTAACGCATTGTAAGCCGCCCTGAGTCTCCGGAGAAGGGCGGCATATAAATCAAATTTAAAAAAAATAGCATATAAATTGAATTAATTAAATTAAATTAATTAAATTCTCTTCTACGGGCCTTTGATTTTCCCCACAGTGGTCATGCCCTTTGAGCCCTTTGGGTGCCTGAAGTGTCAACTGGCCAGCTTGCCTAATACAATCGATAGCATCCTCTGGTTACATCTCTTTGTAAGTATCCTAAGTAGCACCTCCCCCTCCAAAGAACCCCCTTGGCTTTGGGTGGGGTCTCTCATGTGACCCTAGCCTCCCATGCTCTGTTCTTGATGCTGGGAAGGGTCTCCTCTGGCTTCTTCCTAGGTTGACTTTGACATCAGGGACCAAGGTCTCCTCTCCATCCCCGATTTGGCCCCAGATATAATCCTGCCCCCGCTGGAGAAATATCGTTATTGCCAGTGTGTCCATGCTGCCGTATTCAACATCTTCTTTTCGGTGGTCCTCAGGATACAACCTCAGGAGTTCAGCTGCACGCCCGACGTGGTAAGGAAACACAGATCTTGTTGTGGCCCGCCAGCTGCCAGTGGAGCTGGTGACAGACTTGGATGATGAGGAGGTTGGGGAGGAACTTGGGCCAGCTCTGGAGCCTGGGGAAGGCTGTGATGGATGCTCTGCATCGGAAGCAGAGATAGAACCAGGGCCGTCCGACATTTCCCAGCCACCAGAGAGGCAGCGGCCTTTGGAGGCTGAGATGAGTGAGGAGGAAGAACAGCTGGGGCCTGTGCCAGATGCACGTATGCGCAGAGCAGTTAGGAGGGGAGAAGAACTGAGGACAAGGAATCAAGTCAGGAAGCAAAGCACAGGTGAACACTGAATGGCCCCTCCCTGGCAGGGGAATACATAGAAGGAAAAGGGAGTGGTGGTCGTAGGAGACAACCGTTCGTATTTCTGAAGATTTGGCTCATCGTGTTTCGTGCCGCAGAGACTGCTTGCCAGAACTTAATTTGCAGCTTTTCAGCTTGCAATTATCGCAAGGAACTGATGAGGCCTGTTACTGCAGTTAACTCCTTGAAGGACTCTTGCTTGGACTTTTTGGTGGGTGAATGCCATTAATTCACAAGTGGGAAATAAAGAGGGGTTTTTTCATGACCAGGAGTCTGTTTCTTGCTTCTGCTAAGGCTGGGTCCAAACAGATCTGGAATTTTCCAGTTGGAGGCTATTCTGTTGTGGTCCACCAGCAGCCTGCAGAGCTGGCAGCAGTCAGACAGTGAGGACTAGGGAGGAACATGGGCCAGTCGTGGAGTCTGGGGAAGGCCGAGACGAGGGCTCTGCGTCATTTGGGCCTTCCCCAGGAATTCAGAGATGGGGCCAGGGCCATCTGGGAGCGATGCACGGACTCCAGAGTCAGACAGCAGGGAGGCAAAGGAACAGGAGGAGCTGCCAGAAGGCAAGAACAGCTAAAGCAAAAGGGACGACTCAGGAGTAAGGCCTGGAGATGATTGGCCCCTCCCATAAGGCTTAAAAGAGAAACAAAGGCACTTGGGGCCTTTTGCAGGAAAGCAAAAGAAGTACTCCACCTAACGATAGTAAAGGATCCTAGGCAGAGTATGTCGGAGGGCTCTCAGGATATAAAAATGCGGACATTTCTGAGCTTAATGCCAACGTCTCCGCTTTATTATTTATTGAGAAGGAAAAGGAAAAAAGAAGAAGAAGAAGAAGAAAAGAAGCCATCCCTAAAAATAATATAGATAAAATATTTTTAATTTTTGACTTTCCCCACCTTTGCTCTCCAATCTGTAACACAGATTTACATTATGTAGTAGAAACTTTCTGTATTAATTCCGTATGATGCTTAATAGAGCTGAATGCTGAATGTACATACCGAGGATGCAGGTATTCAAATCATTAATCCTTTCCTTCTCTCCTTCCTCTCCTCCCTCCCCTCCCTCCCTCCCTCCCGCTCTTCCCCTCCCTTCCTTGCTTCCTCTTGCTCTCCCTCCCTCCCTTCTTTCCTCCTTCCCTCTCTCCTCTTTCCTTCCTCTCTTCCTCTCTCCCTCCTTCCCTTCCTTCTTCCCTCCTTCTCTACCTCCCTTCTCCTCCCTTCCTTACTCCCTCCCTCCATTCTTTCTTTTTTCTTTCCTTCCTTCCTTCCTTCCCTCCCTCCCTCCCTCCTCCTTCCTGCCTTGCTTCTTCCCTCCCTCCCTTCTTTCCTCCTTCCCTCTTTCCCTCCTTCCCTTCCTTCTTCCCCCTTTCTCTCCCTCTCTTCTCCTTCCTTCCTTGCTTCCTCTCACTCTCCCTTCTTTCCTCCTTCCCTCTCTTCTCCTTCCTTCCTTCCTTTCTCCCTCCCTCTCTCCCTCTCTTCTTTCCTCTCTGCCTCTCCCTCCCTCCTTGCCTTCCTCAGTTTTCTGGAGCTGATGAACTGCGAGCCACTATCTTAGCTCTGATACCAGATGTAAGTATGACTCAGAAATATTTTCTTACCAAACTTTTCTGATAACCAGGCTTAAGAAAGAAACAACAGAATTTCAGCACAAAGAGAGAACATTACAGAGAAATGCAAATCACGGGAAGTGTTAGTATTGCATTATATTGCACTAGTCAGTTTGAGATCACCATGATATAAGAAAAAATATTGAGGCTCTAGAAAGAGTACAGAGAAGAGCAACAAAGATGATGAGGGGACTGGAGACTAAAACATATGATGAACAGTTGCAGGAACTGGGCCTGGCTAGTCTAGTGAAGAGAAGGACCAGGGGAGACAGGAGAGCATCTTCCAATAACTGAGGGGCTTCCATAGAGAGGAGGGAAGAGGGTCAGGCTATTTTCCAAAGCACCTGAAGGCCAGACAAGGAATAACGGATGGAAACTGACCAAGGAGAAATTCAACCTGGAGATAAGGAGGAATTTTCTGACAGTGAGAACAATCAACCCATGGAAGAGAAGTTGCCTTCAGAAGTTGTGGCAGCTTCATCACTTGAGACTTTCAAGAAGAGACTGGACTGCTGTCTGTCAGAAATGGTGTAGGGTCTCCTGCTTGGGCGGGGGGTTGGACTAGATGACCTACAAGGTCCCTTCCAACTCTGTTATTGTATGTTTCCTTCCTCCGAATGTCGTCCTGAGATTTTCCTTCTCTTTCTTTGCAGCCACCTCCCTTCATCTCCTCGGTAGGTAACGTCCCTGCAGGACTCTGCCCAGAACATGGTTTGTTTGGGATCATATTTGGGCTTCCCTCCCTCCACGTGTTTTCCTTCTCACCACCATTTTTCCCTCCAGGCCATCCTGTACTTCCGGATCAGCCTCTTGCAAAGTCCCGTGCTTCAGTTTGGAAACGGTTTTGCCATCGTCGAGGTTTCGGCCCAAATCGAGTTCTTCGTCAAGAACTCTGATGGCTCAACAACTTCCATAGTCATTCTGCAAACGGTCAGTCAACCCCACCATCTCCATGTCAGACTTCGATGCTATCTCAAAATAAATGAATTTCCAAACTGCTAATCTTTAAGGAAATCTTTTCTTTAATTGAGCACAGCCACCGGATCATGACTCGATGCGGACAAGACTGACCTTTTGCCCCCCAATCCCTCCCTTTCCGATCCCCAAATCTCTGCTTCTCATTGGCTATCTTCCAAGTCATTCTCCAGATTTCTTGTCTCGTCATTTCCCAGGAATGTCTCCCCCCTCCTCATTTCCACGACAACCCGGCTTCAAAGGGATTTAGCAGGCAAAAGTTCAGAGTTTATCTCTCTCCTCTCTATGCCAGTGCTGAGGCGCTGACACTCCAATGAGCCCCAAAAGTCTCAGGTTGGCTTCCCAGGATGACTTTAGGAGATGTTCTAACTATGTTTTTTTAATGCAGGGTTATCCAATCTTGGCAACTTGAAGACTTGTGGACTTCACAAGTCTTGAAGTTGCCAAGGTTGGACACCCCTGGTTTGGATCCTGTTCAATTCTGGAAGTTGAAGTTCACAAGTCTTCAAATTGCCAGGGTTGGACACCCCCAATTTAGATGTTCTTCAATTCTGAGAATTGAAGTCCACATGTCTTCAAGTGGTCAAGGTTGGAGAATCCTAGTTTAGATGCTATTCATTTCTGTGAGTTGAAGTCCACAAATCTTAAAATTGCCAAGGTTGGACATCCCTGGTTTAAATCAATTATAGTTGATGTCCAGAAGTCTTTAAGATGGCCAAGGTTGGACACCCCGATCTAACGGATCTCTCCTCTCTCCATTGTCCATCTGCAGAGCCTCAGCCTGAGTGCGACCTTCTCGGTGACCAACGGCTATCTACGTGCTTCCTTGTCCATCTCAGGGTGAGACTTGCTTCTCTTCTTATCAGACCTCCATCGCTCTGTGGGATCTTCATTATGAAGAAGATCTGTTGGCCACCTGCCTTGGGAAGCACCAGCTGGGTTTGCATACTATAGGATGCCCCTTTGCCCCCATATTGACACAATGATGGCTGTCAGGAACGTCCACTGAGATGGTCCAAAAGTTCAACATGGCAGTGGTGCAATTGATAGTCTGCTCGCTTTTCATGGTCTTGCATCGTCTCCATCTTGACTTGTTGGATCACATCCTGTGGGCCGCCCTTGATGGCCCTCTTCTTGTCACAGGCCATTCCTAAACCAAGATGGATTAATGTGGTAGGTTGGTTGCCTCAAAAGAGGTTAAGCTCAAACGTCTGGCCCTTATTTTAGCTCAGTCAAGGTGCTGTAGGAAGCCATTGTTAGATGGAGCTTCCTCCATTTGACCTGGATCAAAATCTCATCCTGAGCCTCCTAATTAACTGATCTCTGTGAAAGGAAGGTCACTATTAGGATGATAGTGTGGAATTTGTATAAACAGAAGCTTAGAATCAAGATCAGGTGAAGTATTAGTACCTCTTTATAAAGCCTTAGTAGAGGGAGAGGGTGTGTGTGTCAAATTATTCTCCAGTCAAGGAAAGAAGAAACATGGAATTAAGGCGAAACTTTCTGACAGTGAGGACAATTAACCAGTGGAACTGCTTGCCACCAGAAGTTGTGGGTGCTCCATCACTGGAGGTTTTCAAAAAGAGACTGGACAGTCACCTGTCTGAAATTGTATAGGGTCTCCTACTTGAGCAGGGGGCTGGACTAGAAGACCTCCAAAGTCCCTTCCAGCTCTATTCTGATAGAATCAAACGCAAGGCCCCCAAAACCAATAATCCAGATTGATTGCAGTTATTATTTATTCAGTGTGCAGTGGAGGAATTTCCCTCCAGAACATAATGGGGGAGGGGCTCCTACAGACCAAAGGATTCACTCATATTTATCCATTTCAGAAAAGTAAGGAAAAAAAAAGATGTGTTTGTACATATTCATGTTTATTTATTTGTATTCATATCTCACCTTTATTATTTTTACAAAAAGCTCAAGATGAGGTATTTCCTTCTCCTATTTTCCCCAATCCTGTGAGATGGGTTGGGCTGAGACAGAATGGCTGGTCCAATGTTACCCAGCTGGATTTTGTGCCCAAGGCGGGACTAGAACTCCCAATCTCTGGATGATTGGCCCAAAGTCACCCATCCAGCTTTCATGCCCAATGTGGGACTCATTGTCTCCTAGTGATTGGCCCAAAGTCACCCGTTCAGCTTTTGTACCTAAGGCGGGACTAGAACTTACCATCTCCTGGTGATTGGCCCAAAGTCACTAGCTAGCTTTCATGGCTAAGGCAGGACTAGAACTCATGGCCTCCCACTTTCTCCCCGGATGCTACTAGGCCAAGTTGGCTCTGCCTAATAATATCTTAATAGATCTCAGGTTACTTCCTTCAATTGTTGAGCAACCTTGCTATTTACAAAGAAGGATGCTCTTAATTAGAAGAAACATCTGCATCTGGAGATTGAGGGGTTGCCATGGAAACCTCCCGATAAAATTTACCATGGACCCTGTGAACTGCACAGTTGTTTTCCTTATGTCTCAATGGATCTATTCAACAGTCTCATTCATCTTAGAAAACAGATTTTCTACACAGTCTGGCCAGAAAGTTTAAAGAGGAAATTTTGTGACTTTCTTTGAAGTTGAGTAAATTCTCGTTTCTGCCTTTCAGCCATAAAGTGGCGTTGATTTCTTCAGCTTTGGGCATTACAGATGTAAGTGGATTTCTCTTGCAATATTCATCCGTTCTCTTTTGGCCCAAGATTTCTGCTGACGTCCTTTTATCTTCCGCTTTCAGGTCAGCAGGATTGAACCTTTCTGTGGCAATCTGATGGGTGAAACCTTTTTGGTTTCCCTCAATGGTAAGATATTCTGCAGAATCAGGGCTGGGGCTGAGGTGAGACCCCCGGGGTCCTGTTTGCACTTTGGGCATTGTCAAGATCTGATGGCAAAAGAGTCAAATTTGGAGGACACAATTTTCTATGGGCTCTCTGAGCTGGATAGTTTTCTGGTAGACGTCTCATGACCCAGATAGGGAACATCATCAATTCTAGAAGGGAGGGCAATCGGCAAGGAGGAGGAGGAGGAGGAGGAAGAGGAAGAGGAAGAGGAAGAGGAGGACTGTTGTGCTCTCTGAGCTTGGAAGTTTTCTTGCAGATGACCCAGCTAGGGAACATCATCAATTCTAGAAGGGAGGGCGATTGGCAAGGAGGAGGAGGAGGAGGAGGAGCAGGAGGAGCAGGAGGAGCAGGAGGAGGAGGAGGAGGAGGAGGAGTGGAACTGTGGGGTCTCTGGTGCTCAGCATTAGAAGGGAGGGTGATTGGCACGGCGTAGGAGTAGCAGTAGCAGTAGGAGTAGGAATAGGAGAAATAGACGACAACTCCTTGGTGCTCTATGAGTTTGGATGTTTTCTTGCAGATATTTCATGACCCAACTAGGTAACCTCATTAGTGCTAGAAGGGAGTGGGGTTTGCAGAGAGGAGGAGGAGGAGGAGGAGGAGGAGGAGGAGGAGGAGGAGGAGGGGACTTGTGGGGTCCCTGGTGTGGATGTTGTGTTCAGCAGCTGCCTCTCTTCCTATCAGTCTTCTGACTCATCATTTTTCCTCCCAGCATTGCTCAGTGTCACAATCCCTCTGCCTCCCGTCATGACTGTTATATTGGACAAGGTTTTAATCCAATTTATTGAGGTAAGTTCTAAGCAGGTCCTAGGATGCTCGCTTTCCTTGGGCGTGGATTTAGTTCTAGCTACAAAAAGGCTGGTTGTTGAGCACCCAAATAAAGCCACGTGACTGGGGGAAGGGAGGGGCGGCCATGGTACCTCCAGAACTGGATCCATAATTACTTTTGGGAATGCCCATTGTTCATAAGACTGCCTCTATATGAAAAACCTGTTCAAAAACATACTAAATGAACTCTCCAAGATGCACTAAAATATAGTATTTATTTAAAAAAAGAAAGATGTATATTAGGTAAAAGAAGAGAGACAAATGCTTGTTTGGAAAAGTTAGGGAATCTGCGTCAGTGATGGGTTTCAAAAATTTTTACTACCGGTTCTGTGGGTGTGGCTTGGTGGGCGTGGCTCGGTGGGTGTGGCAGGGGAAGGATACTGTAAAATCTCCATTCCCTCCCCAATCCAGGGGAAGGTTACTATAAAATCCCCGAGTGATCTCCGACCTCCGGATTTTTCGTCGGGCCCTAAAAACTTATTTTTTTTAGTTAGCCGGTCTGTCTTGATTTTAGGGTTAGTTTTAAAATTTTAATATTGATTTTAATTGACAAGTTTTAAATTATGGGCCAAATTTATAAATTATTTTAACTTTATTTTTTAACTGTGATGTTTGTATAGATGTTTTTATCTTGGCTGTTCACCTCCCTGAGTCCGAAAGGAGAAGGGCGGTATAGAAATTTGAATAAATAAATAAATAAATAAATAAATAAATAAATAAATAAATAAATAAATAAATAAATAAATAAATTTCCTCCTGATTAGCTGGGACTTGGGAGGCAGAGAATAGATGGTGGTGAGGCCAGTCAGAATTTTTACACCGGTTCTCTGAACTACTCAAAATTTCCGCTACCGGTTCTCCAGAACTGGTCAGAACCTGCTGAAACCCACCTCTGATCTGCATGTGGATAAAAGTGAATTCAATTGAGAAGTGAACGCATACAATATTTGCAAAAAAAAAAAAGAGAAAAAAAGTGAAGTTGGTAGGACACAACATGGCTAACCTGATCCATCTTGGAAGCATTTTAAAGCCGGGTGTGCAACCTTGCCCGTTTGATGATGTGTGGACTTCAACTCCCAGAATTCTTAGCTGGCTGGGGAATTCTGGGAGTTGAAGTCGACAGGTTTTAAAGGGACCAAGGTTGGACACCTCTGGTTTAAGGGAAGAACAGATGTTCTGGTTGTTTGGTTGTGATAAGGATATGCCCAAAAAGGAAGGAAAAAATCAGGTGTGTCTCCAAGACAGTGATGGCAAACCTTTTAGGCACAGGGTGCCCAAACCGGAAGGCACATGTATACATGTACTCACACGTGTGCCAGAGCACTGGAAACCTGGCGACCAGCTGGCTGGCGTGCACTCGTGCCTCGGAAATCCAATGACCAGCTGGCTGAGCTGGGGCAACAGAGCACGTGCCCACAGAGAGGGATCTACCTGTCACCTCTGGCACGCATGCCATAGGTTCCCCATCACAGTTCCAAGATGTGGTCAAAACCTCCAGACCACTCTGAGAAGATAACCATGGCTTTCCAGCAACTGTGAGAAGGGATCAAAGGAGAACCTAGGTTTTTTGGAATGGGATTCTCATGAACTCCCAGCTAAGTTTCTATCACAGTGTCCTGGCCGCCATGTTGGTTTTTTATGGCTCCCACCCTTCTGTTGTTGATTCCTCTCCCTTTCTCTTTCCTTGCTTAGCACGGTCTTCTCCTGTGTATCTGAACCAGAGGACCAATCCTGTGCAGAGGTCTTCTTCGGAACAACAGGGAGAAAGCGGGACCAGCAGGGACAAACAAGGGAGGATGTGTTTCCTTGTTTGATGCTTCTGACTTGAGTTCAACTGTTTCTTTATCCATGCAATTCTTCTAATAAAGAAGTTGCTTTTCCAGGGCAACCTGAATGCTCCTCTCTTTCTAAAAAAGAGAATAGACCTGGGCACTAAGTGGGTATTTAAAGCCTCACCTCTGGTGGGTGATTTAATTAATACGTACTTGGGGGTCAGGGGGTTCAACAGTTTTTTCCCCACTTGAAATGTCTCAGAGTCTTCTAATAGCAACCTAGAACTAAGGAGAAATTTCCTGACACTGAGAACAATTCATCAGTGGAACAACTTGTCTCCAGAAGTTGTGGATGCTCCAACATTGGAAGTTTTTAAGAAGATGTTGGATAACCATTTGTCTGAAGTGGTGTAGGGTTTCCTGCCTGGGCAGGGGGTTGGACTAGAAGACCTCCAAGGTCCCTTCTAATTCTGGAATTCTATACTAATATAGGTTTTTTTCCTCTGAAATCTTCGCTTCTCATCCAAGACGCTTCTTCAGTTCTTCTTCTTCTTCAGAACTGGAGAAGCTTCTTGGATGAGAAGTGAAACATTTTGAAATGAAAAGACCAAGAAAGTTCAGTTGTCTTTGGGAAAAAGCACCTTCGATCACTAAACGAACTAAAGCTGTAATATTTGGACCATTTTAAGACCTTCCCATCCATCCGATGAATAAGTCAACTTGGTAAGAAAATACACTCAATACACTTCAAGTCTTCAGATACCTAAATAAATATTTACATCCTCTACTGAAGTTTCCTCCATGTTCTACATAAAGATCCATTGTCCTGCAATTTGCCACAGCTGAACAAAGGAAGATTAACACAATGAAGTGACTCAATTTAACTATGAAGATATTCCAAGTACTCATAAAGTTTTGGTTGCTGGGTGAACTTAATAAGTTACGCTAATGAGTTGTCTTAATGACACGTCAAGCAAGGTTGGTCAAAGGACAGAGAAGAAAGGAGTAGGTGTCACTTAATATGGAGGTAAACACTCTTTGTTGGTTTAGCAAGAATGGTCTTTGGTCTTCTTCTAAATTCACAAATTCTCGGCAAGGACTTGTGGTTTGGATTAACATTCAAGAAGGCATGAAATGACCAAGTCTCTCTCCTTCCTTCCTTCCTTCCTTCCTTCCTTCCTTCCTTCCTTCCTTCCTTCCTTCCTTTCTCAGGAGCTCATTCCTGAGGTTTTATCCCAAGGAAGGATGTTATTTTATATTCTGTTCTCAATGGATGTGGAAATATAATATTGGTTTTGTGGATCATATGGTGGTTCGGAGCTAGCCTTATAAATCTTTTAAATAAACAATGTAAGCAGCCTAGAAGCAAGGAGAGATTTAAGATTTATTCCTAAGAATAAGAACAATTAACCAGTGGAACAACTTGCCACCAGATGTTGTGGGTGCTTCATCACTGGAGGTTTTTAAGAAGAGATTGGACAAAACCATTTGTCTGAAATGGTATAAGTTCTCCTGCTTGAGCAGTGGGCTGGACTAGAAAACCTCCAAGGTCCCTTCCAACTCTTCCATTCCATTCCATTCCATTCCATTCCATTCCATTCCATTCCACTCTAATTAATTCTATTCTATTCTATTCTATTCTATTCTATTCTATTCTACGCCACGCCACGCCACGCCACGCCACGCCACGCCACTCTATTATTCTATTCTATTCTATTCTCCAATCCAATCCAATCTAGTCTTAACTAGGTAACCTCATCAATGCTAGGGGGAAGCGGGATCCGCTGATGATGTTCCCTGACATTTACTTTTTATCCATTTATTAATCCCCTCTGGAGCCTTTGTGATGGTTGGGACCAAGAACCCAAAGTATTGAACCAAACTCTACCCAAACTTCTACCGACGATGGAAGGCACTGTGGGAAATTCAAGAGAGCCTGGGAAACATTTCCAAATGCATACAGACTCCAACAGTTCCCAAAGCAAATAGGTTTATTGTGAAACAGAAACATTTTTCACCCCCTTTTCCAACCAGGTCCAGATGTAGGGTCTCACAGTTACTGCAAAGCAATTTCTGCAACCAACAGGATTACAGCACTGTCTCTTTCCCTTCTGACTACAATGAGATCCCCTCTTCCCCACACAGAGAAAGGTAGCATTTAAGAAAGACCCTGCCAGCTAGAAGTCTGTTTTGGGGGGTTCCAGGGGAGGACATTTAGCTAAGGATGAAGACAAATGCAAAACCATCCCTCCATTTAATCTACGCTTACTCCATAATGTGGTCCTTGGGATAATTTTTAATTTTTTTGGCTGTTTGGCTTTATCTCTGCAAACGCTGGTAGTAGCCCTACTACCTGCCTGCTGAAATCTCACAACGGCACAGGTAAAGTCCTCGACTTACAACCACAAAATTGAGCCCAACATTTCTGTTGCGAAGTGAGACTGGGGCGACGTGAATTTGGCCCCATTTTACGTCCTTCCTTGATGCAGTTGTTAAGTGAATCACTTGCAGTTGTTAAATGAGTCACATGGTTGTTGGACTTGGCTCGTCAGGAGGTCGCAAATGGGAATCACGTGATTTCCCAGGGACACTGCAACTGTCATAAGTATGAGTCAGTTGCGTCTGAATTTTGATCATGTGATCTCGGAGATGCCACAATGGTTGTAAGTGTGGAAAACCGGTCACAAGTTCCTTTTTTCACTGCCGTTGAAGGGTCACTAAACAAACTGTTGCAAGTCAAGGACCACCTGTATTAAATTGAGAGGAGGCTAATCAATGGGCTGGGGGGTTGGAGTAGATGACCTACGAGGACCCTTCCCAACTCTGTTAATCTGTTAAAGATTAACAGATCAGCCTCTGGTGGTCTCATCTATCGTTCTGATTTTCGTTTTATTTTCTTTCTTTGAGACACCACTTTTCTACTTTTAAAAAGAAAAAAAGGGAAGGCTGGAAGGATGAACTAGCTACAGGTTGGATTTTTTTCTGGCCCCACAATTAATCCCCTGTCTGAAGATGAAAGGTGAGTAGCTCAGGTGCCCAGGATGCCTAACGTGCCCCCATTAAAAAGGGTTAAATCAGGTGAGGGAGATAGAAGATAGGACAGCGGTGGGTTTTTCTGTCTTGCCGTGATGTCCCTCTTGGTGGGTCAGGCCGAGCAGCTCTGGCCTGCGAGGTTGGCCATTGCTTCACACGCAGAAGACGATCATACCCTGTGTAAACGTCAGAAGTCACAAGAAGGTTAGCGTGGAGGGTCTCAGAAAGCCAGCAGTTGAGTTGAGGCCTTTGCGGCTCTCTGAGCTTGGTTGTGTTTTTGCAGATGTTTTAAAACCCAACAAGGGAATCGCCTCAGTGCTAGAAGGGAGTGGGGGTTGCAGAGAGGAGGAAGAGGAGGAAGGGGAGGAGGAAGAGGAGGAAGAGGAGGAGGAAGAGGAGGAGGAGAAGGAGGAAGAGGAGGAGGAGAAGGAGGAAGAGGAGAAAGAGGAAGAGGAGGAGGAAGAGGAGGAGGAGAAGGAGGAAGAGGAGGAATAGGAAGAGGAGGAGGAAGAGGAGGAGGAGAAGGAGGAGGAGGAAGAGGAGGAGGAGGAGGAAGAGGAGGATTGTGTCCTTGGTGCTCTCTGAGCTTGGTTGCTTTTTTTTACAGATGCTTTGGGACCCAACTAGGTAACAGCATCAGTGCTACAAGGGAGAGGGGTTTGCAGAGTGAAGGGGGGAGGGGGAAGAGGAGGGGAGGAGGGAGGAGGAGGAGTGGGGAGGAGGAGGAAGAGAGCATAGGATCTTTGGTGTTCTCTGAGGTTGTTTTCTTGCAGACATTTCAGGACCCAACTAGGTAACAGCATTATTGCTAGAAGGGAGAGGGGTTTGCAGAGAGGAGGAGGAGGAGGAAGAGGAGGAAGAGGAGGATGAGGAGGAGGAAGAGGAAGAGGAGGAGGAAGAGGAGGAAGAGGAGGAGGAGGAGGAAGAAGAGGAGAACTATGTGGTCCTTGGTGCTCTCTGTTTTCTTGTAGATGTTTCATTACCTAAATAAGGAACATCATCAGTGCCAAGCCTTCTCCCTTCTAGCACTGATGAACATAGAACCATATAGTTGGAAGGGACCTTGGAGGTCTTCTAGTCCAACCCACTGCTCAGGTAGAAAACCTTATACCACTTCAGACAAATGGCTGTCCAATCTCTTCTTAAAAACTTCCAGTGTTGGAGCATTCACAATTCCTGGAGCCAAATTGTTCCACTGATTAATTGTTCTCGCACTCAGGAAATTTCTCCTTAGTTCTAAGTTGCTTCTCTCCTTGATTAGTTTCCACCCGTTGCTTCTTGTCCTGCCCTCAGGTGCTTTGGAAAACAGTTTGACCCCCTACTCTTTGTAGGAACCCCTCAAATACTGGAACACTGCTTTCATGTCTCCCTTAGTCCTTCTTTTCATTAGACTAGACACCCCCAATTCCTGCAACCGTTCTTCGTATGTTTTAGCCTCCAGCTCCCTAATCATCCTTGTTGCTCTTCTCTGCACCTCTTCCATATTGATGTCGTCTAGTTGGGTAATTATATGTTTGCAAGAAACCCAAAAAGCTCAGAGAGCACCAAGGACCCCTCCTCTCCAGCCTGAGCGACAGATATTCTCCTTTAAGCCCAACCAGAATGAGTGTATGGAAAGGAGACATTTTCGCTGGCGGTCTTACCTGTATAATCTCAATTACTGGATAATCCACTCTAATGTGCAGCAGAGAAGGCAGTGGGATGCCGGTATTCAGGCGGTCTGAAATGACAAATGGAATAAGAGCTTTGAGCTGTCTTGATGTTGATCTAAAACCTTCAGTGCTCACCTCTTGGGAAATTCCCAGCAAGGCAGAAAGTAGGGGTCAAATGGGGAATTAGCCTTGAATCCCTGCATAGCCGCAAATGGCATCAACCTGACTCTCCACAAGTTCCATGAAACCTTATCTGGGCAGGCAAGCAGTCTCGGGAGATTCTTGTAATATAGGTAGATCACAATAAAGTACCTGTGTTTCCCCGAATATAAGACCCAACCGTAAAATAAGCCCTAGCATGATTTTTCAGGATGCTTGTAATATAAGCCCTAAGGTAAAGGTACAGGTTCCCCTTGCACATATGTGCTAGTCGTTCCAGACTCTAGGGCGCGGTGCTCATCTCAGTTTCAAAACCGAAAAGCCAGCGCTGTTCGAAGACGTCTCCGTGGTCATGTGGCCAGCATGACTCAATGTCAAAGGCGCACAGAACGCTGTTACCTTCCCACCAAAGGGAGTCCCTATTTTTCTACTTGCATTTTATACCTGCTTTCGAACTGCTAGGTTTGCAGAAGCTGGGACAAGTCACAGGGACTCACCCGGTTACGCGGCACTAGGGATTCGAACTGCTGAACTGCCGACCTTTCAATTGACAAGCTCAGCCTCTTAGTCACTGAGCCCCAACTGTGTCCCTTAATATAATAATATAAACCCTACCCCCCAAAATAAGCCCCAGTTAAGATCTTCAGCCAGGCCTTCAGCCACATAGTACTGTATTAGTAACCTTGACTATCACTAAGTGTTGTATTCTTGATGAATATATTTTATTCTCCTTATGTACACTGAGAGCATATGCACCTAAGACAAATTCCTTGTGTGTCCGATCACACTTGGCCAATAAAGAATTCTATTCTATTCTATTCTATTCTATTCTATTCTATTCTATTCTATTCTATTCTATTCTATTCTATTCTATTCCATTCCATTCCATTCCACTCCATTCTATTCCATTCCATTCCACTCCACTCCACTCCATTCTTTTCTACTCTACTCTACTCTATTCCTAATTCTATTTCCATTCTATTCTATTCCATTCCATTCCATTATCTATTCTATTCTATTCTATTCTATTCTATTCTATTCTATTCTATTCCATTCCACTCCACTCCACTCCACTCCAATCTATTCTTTTCTACTCTATTCTACTCTACTCTACTCTATTCCTAATTCTATTTCCATTCTATTCTATTCCATTCCATTCCATTATCTATTCTATTCTATTCTATTCTATTCTATTCTATTCTATTCTATTCTATTCTATTCCATTCCACTCCACTCCACTCCACTCCAATCTATTCTTTTCTACTCTATTCTACTCTACTCTACTCTACTCTACTCTACTCTACTCTATTCCTAATTCTAATTCTATTTCTATTCTATTCTATTCTATTCTATTCTATTCTATTCTATTCTATTCTATTCTATTCTATTCCATTCTATTCCATTCCATTCCATTCTATTCCATTTTCTATTCTATCCTATTCTATTCTATTCTATTCTATTCTATTCTATTCTATTCTATTCTATTCTGTTCCCCAAAACAAGACATCACCTGAAAATAAGCCCTAATGCATCTTTGGGAGCAAAAATTAATATAAGACCTGGTCTAACACGGTAGTTGACTTGGGCCTTTCATGAGTGATCTGGTTGCTTGTGCCTGACACCACCAGCCTTCTGGGGATGTTGCCTTCTCCACCTGTTAATCAGTGCTGATGTTATGATGTTTCCTTCCCACAGAGAGACTGAAGCTACCTTACCATTAACAGAATAGCAGGCTTGGAAGAGAACCCTGGAGGTCTTCTAGTCAAACCCCCTGCTTCAGCAGGAGACCCTATATGCACCTTGCCCCTGCACATGCACACACGACCCCCCCCCACACTCCCCCTGCTCCTGGCACGCGATGGCACGGTAGGCCCGGTTTTGCTCACCCCACCGGAAGTTGGCAAATGGGCTGTTTCTGGCCTCCCCAGACTCCTAGAAAGGCTCTGGAGGCTGGGGAGAGAGAGAAACAGGCCTTCCGCACCCCCCCACTTCAAGGTCCTCCGGAGGCAGGAAGCAGCCTGTTTCCTTACTTCTGGTGGGCCCAGAAGACCCGAAAATCAACTGGCCGGTTGCCAAGTAGGAAGGCAAGGAAAACGTACCATTGATCTGAGGCAGGTAGGTATCTATCAGGAGCAGTTTGATCCACTTCACAAGACCAGAGACCTGAAAGAAAAAAAAAAAACCAGAGTGACCTTTTGTAGAAAGTGACCCTCTCATGACCAAGGGAATTCAGTCTGGATGGTGTACCTGCACAAGGTAGAAGGAGTCCCACTTCCACCTTCCTGTTTATTTATTTATTAAATAGATTTATATGGCCACCCATCTCACAGATGCAAATCTGGGCCACGAAACACGCCGTTAAGACAACACAAAGACCAACACATTGAAAAAAAAGTCCACCACAGCCATTGAGAATAAATTCAAAGAAACACTCAACAAAACAAAACATCTCCTTTCATCAGCTATCTAATTGTCCAACCTCACTGACCTGAAGTGAGAGCATCTTCAGTGATTTCTGTGAAAAGCTGGCACAAGGTTTTGGGATCAACCATCAACAGGTCAACCAACACCCACAGGAATTGTGGGATATTTTGTGGATGAGCAAACATGACCTTAACATCTACAAAGTCTACAAAGGAGCCTTGGTAGTACAGTGGTTTAATGCACCCTGTAATTAACACAGCTGCCTGCAATTTCTGCAGGTTCGAATCTCACCAGGCTCAAGGTTGACACAGCCTTCCATCCTTTCTAAGGTAGGTGAAATGAGGACCCAGTTTGTGGGGGCAATAAGCTGACTTTGTATAAATATATACAAAAGGATGAAGGCTATTGCTTAATGCATTGTAAGCCGTCCTGAGTCTCCGGAGAAGGGCGGCATATAAATCAAATAAAAATAAATAAATAAAATAAATAAATAAACAAAGTCACCAAGCAAAGAAGAACTTACTTCAATTGGTCCAAATTCTGAAGAAACCAGGATGAGGTCCAAGCTGTGGAAAGAGATATTGGACAAAAGAGTCAAGTAAGAAGAACTTCCTTGACTGTCTGCTCATGGGAAGGGCTGGTGTGAGAATTCAGAGGTAAGCATTACTCGGGAAGCCATTCCTCTGGTGTGTAAGGACACCCAGGTTGTTGAACGGATGTGTGGAAAGGAAGTAGGATACCTGGTTATTGTGGAGTAGAACATAAGCTTGTTGTCGTGGACTGAAGCATGAAGCCCGAGGACTAGGTTCTGCAATCAGACAAATGGAGAACAGAAGATGTAAGCAGAACTCTGAGGCGCCAGCTGACTATATCGGGATGCCGGAAGCCACAGCCACTCGGTCTTAGATAGGTTGAGCCTGAGCCTGTTTCTCCCCATCCAGATCCGTACAGCCTCCAGGCACCGGGACATCACCTCGAGGGCATCATTGGGGTGGTCTGGGGTGGAGATGTACAGCTGGGTGTCGTCAGTGTACTGATGGAACTCCACCCCAAAGCCACGGATGATCTCGCCCAGCGGCTTCACATAAATGTTGAACAGAAGGGGCGAGAGAACCGACCCTTGTGGCACCCCACAAACAAGGCGCCTCGAGGTCGACCTCTGTCCCCCTGCTGACACGAACTGCGACTGGTCAGAGAGGAAGGAGAAGAACCACCACAAAACGGTGCCCCCCACTCCCAACCCCTCCAATCGGCGCAGCATGATACCATGGTCGATGGTATCAAAAGCCGCTGAGAGATCTAATAGGACCAGGACAAAGGAACAGCCCCTGTCCCGAGCCCTCCAGAGATCATCAACCAATGCCACCAATGCTGTTTCCGTGCTGTGCCCAGGCCTGAAGCCCGACTGGAATGGATCTAGATAGACTGTTTTCTCCAGGATAGCTAAGCTATACCAGTGATAGCTAAATTTTTGCTGTCGCATGCCAAAAGCGGGGGTTGTGCACGGGGAGGGGTCACGTACACACGTGCCCACATCCATAATTCAATGTGCCCCATGCATGCACACACGACATCCCCCGTGCTCCCCCCATTTTTGGCATGTGATGGCACCGTGGGCCCAATAGGCCTGTTTTTTCGCCCTCCCCAGGCTCCAGAGGCTTTTTTGGAGCCTGGGAGGGCGAAAACAGCCTTCCCCACCCCGTGGAGGCCCTCTGGAGGCCAGAAATGACCTGTTTCCTGACTTCTGGAAGGCCCGAAAATCAGCTGGCCAGTGTGCCCACAGATATGGCTCCACGTGCCATCACGGACCTATGCTGCACCTGTGCATTTGGTTTTTCTTGCCTAAAGTGCAAAGGGCCCGGTGGCTCAGCAGACTGATAGCATTGTGATTAAGACCAGCTGCCTGCCATTACTGCAAGTTCGAATCTCGCCAGGCTCAAGGTTGACTCAGCCTTCCATCCTTTCTAAGGTAGGTAAAATGAGGACCCGGATTGTGGGGACAATACGCTGACTTTGTATAAATATACAAAAGAATGAAGGCTATTGCTTAACGCATTGTAAGCCGCCCTGAGTCTCCGGAGAAGGGCGGCATATAAGTCAAATTAAAAAAAAAAATCTTACTTTTCTCACCACTGAATTTCATTTGTTAGGTGGAGACCCGTTGCTCCTATACTTACAGCCCTCAGAACAAAGAGGCCGTAGGGCCCCCCAGAATGACTCATGGCCAAGACGGAGATCTGGACTGAAAGGTGAAGTATGATTGAGTTGGGCTGCAAAACGATCTTCTTCGTTCCAACCAAAGTGATGACCATTTTCAGGGGAGGATTGACAGGACACTTTGGACACTGTAGAAAAGGGGAGACACAAGTCACGCTCAGAAGGGGGTCAGGTCTCCAACTGGCCTTAGGATAGGACAGGACAGGACAGGACAGGACAGGACAGGACAGGACAGAACAGAACAGAACAGAACAGAAAAGAAAAGAAAAGAAAAGAAAAGAAAAGAAAAGAAAAGAGAATAGAAAAAAGAATAGAATAGAATAGAATAGAATAGAATAGAATAGAATAGAATAGAATAGAATAGAATAGAATAGAATAGAATAGAATAACAGAGTTGGAAGGGACCTTGGAGGTCTTCTAGTCCAACCCCCTGCTCAGGCAGGAAACCCTACACCACTTCAGACAAATGGTTATCCAATTGTCTTCTTAAAAACTTCCATTGTTGGAGCACTCACAACTTTTGGAGGCAAGTTGTTCCACTGGTTAATTGTTCTCACTGTCAGGAAATTCCTCCTTAGTTCTAAATTGCTTCTCTCCTTGATTAGTTTCCATCCGTTGCTTCTTGTCCTGCCCTCAGGGGCTTTGGAGAATAGTTTGACTCCCTCTTCTTTGGGGCAGCCCCTGAGATATTGGAAGACTGCTATCATGTTTCCTTTAGTCCTTCTTTTCATCAAACCAGACATACCCAGTTCCTGCAACTGTTCTTCATATATTTTAGCCTCCAGTCCCCTAATCATCTTCATTGCTCTTCTCTGCACTCTTTCTAGAGTCTCAGCATCTTTTTTACATCGTGGCGACCAAAACTGGACGCAGAATTCCAAGTGTGGCCTTACCAAGGGATTATAAAGCAGCATTAACTCTTCACGTGATCTTGATTCTATCCCTCTGTTGATGCAGCCTAGAACTGTGTTGGCTTTTTGGGCAGCTGCTGCACACAGCTGGCTCATTTGCCTGCAGATATTTCATTACCCAACTAAGTAACAACACCCATGCAAATGAGTGTGGGGTTTGCTCCCTGTTTATACACAATAGTTTGCTCTGCCAACGGTGTGTGTGTGGTTTACCCTTTGGTAATTTCTTGATTAAGGTATTATTTTCTGCTTGGCTGACCTATCTGACTGCTTCTAGTGATTCCCCAGTGTTTTTGAATTTAGCTTGGTCCAGGATGGTGCAATTGAGTTTATCCACGTGTTGTGAGATTCAGGCGTTTTCATTGTGTCTTCCCGACTGCTACTTTGGTGTTCTTGGATGCACTCGGCTAGTCTGAAATGTCACTTACCTTTCGATGTGAAAAAAGATCGGTAATAACAGATATCAGCTCAGCGGCGCCAGAAAACTGTTGGGACAAAATGTCATTGTATTTGAAAGAGGCAATTGGCATTTTTTTTTAAAAAAAAAAAGCCAAACAAAGCAGAACAAAAAGGAAATATGGGCTTGCTTTTCTCCCTAGATCTGTCAGCTTTATATCTCAGGCAAGACCAGAGAGAACATATTTCATATTTGTGGGCGACACCCAAAGTTGGGTGGGAGAGCTAATTCCATATGAACACAACTTAAAAAAAAAAAAAAAATCTGGAAAGGCAGAGGAATGGCCTGAAAATAAGGCCATGAAAATTATTAGCGAAACAAGCAAAGCTTTTCACTTGCGAAGCAAAAACCAAACACATAGGTAGGAGATAAAATACAGAATAATAAGAGTTGGAAGGGACCTTGGAGGTCATCTAGTCCAACCCACTGCTCAAGCAGGAGACGCTACATCATCCTGGACAAATGGTTCTCCAGTCCCTTCTTAAAAGCCTCCAGTGATGAAGAACCCACAACTTCTGGAGGCAAGTTGTTCCACTGATTAATTATTCCTACTATCAGGAAATTCCTCCTTAGTTCTAAGTTGCTTCTCTCCTTGATGAGTTTCTACCCATTGCTTCTTGTCCTGCCCTCAGGTGCTTTGGAGAATAGCTTGACTCCCTCTTCTTTGGGGCAGCCCCTGAGATATTGGAAGACTGCTCTCATGTCTCCCCTAGTCCTTCTTTTCATCAAACTTTCATCAGTTCCTGCAACCGTTCTTTATATGTTTTAGCCTCCAGTCCCCTCATCATCTTGGTTGCTCTTCTCTGCACTCTTTCTAGAGTCTCAGCATCTTTTTTACATCATGCAGGATTCCAAGTGTGGCCTTACCAAGGCCTTATAAAGAGGTATTAACTCTTTGCGTGAACTTCATTCTATCCCCATGTTAATGCAATCTAGATTTGCATTGGCTTATTTGGTAGCTGCAGCATACTGGCTGAGGTGGGTTCTTTCGCACCCAGGACAACCCAACTGGCTCTTGCCCATACCTTACCTAGCTGCAGATGAACGTTTGAAGCAGTGTGGGCTGAGAAAGAGGTTCGGGAGAGGCCTCCTTGAGTCCTTTACAGTTGAGTTTGCCAGGAGCCTCCAGACCATTTTCCCTCCCTACTCCCTGCTCTCTATCCCTCCTCACCGTTTCCTTGGTGAAGATCAGCTCTTGCTGTGGGATCTGAAGGAGGACTCCCAAGATCACATTCAAGCTGTCTTGAGTGAGGCCGAGGCTGATGGCGTTGCCCCTCAGCGAGGGCAGTGGGATGGGGGATGGGTTGAAAGGAATGGTCAAGAAGTGATTTTTGACCCGAAGAATCATCTGCAAAGAGAAGAGGAAGAAGAATGGCTGAGGGGAGTCACGGCAAACGAAGCTCTCTACTGATATAGTGATAGCATGTCATACGATCCTAGAGCTGGAAGGGACCTTGGAGGTCTTCTAGTCCACCCCCTTGTCCAAACAGGAGGCCCTACATCATTCCGGACAAATGGCTGTCCAATCTTTTCTTGAAGGCCTCCAATGATGGAGCACCCATAACTTCTGGAGTCAATCTCTTCGATTTATTAACTGTTCTCATTGTCAGGAAATTTCTCCTTAGTTCTAGGTTGGTTCTCTCCTTGATAACAGAATAACAGAGTTGGAAGGGGCCTTGGAGGTCTTCTAGTTCAACCCTTTGCTCAAACAGGAGACCCTACACCAGTGTTTCTCAACCTTGGAAGCTTGAAGATGGGTGGACTTCAACTCCCAGAATTCCCCAGCCAGCGGGGATTCTGGGAGTTGAAGTCCACCCATCTTCAAGCTACCAAGGTTGAGAAACACTGCCCTACACTATTCCAGACAAATTGCTTTCCAGTCTTTTCTTGAAGGCCTCCAATGATGGAGCACCCACGACTTCTGGAGGGAAGTTCTTCCACTGATTGATTGTCCTCACTATCAGAAAACTTTCCATCCATTACTTCCTGTCCTGCCTTCGGGTGCTTTGGAGAATAAGTTGACCTCTCTTCTTCGTGGCAACCCCTGAGATATTGGAAGACTGCTATTGTGTCATCCCTGTGTTGTGGCCCCGCCTTCTGAGCCTGTCCCATCGGAGGAAGAACGCTCCGAGCATGAGGAAGAGGAGTCAGCCAGGCCTCCCTCTCCAGGCCCCTCCCCTCTGGCATTGTCTCAGGTGCCGGCCGAGGGAGAGGAGATCAGCAGGGAGACAGCTGGTTCGTCTCAGAGTGATGAAGAAACATCATTCCTGGACGCACGCCTCCGAAGGCATGATAAACGATTGCAGCAGCTTAGGAGGCGTGCTAGGGATTAGAACTGAGTCACTGGACCACACCCCAGAGACTATATAATAGAGGGTAGTGGTCAGGGATCCTTGTGACGAACAAAAGCAAACCTTGGATAGTCACTAAAGCCTCGTCCGGAACTGCTGAGAGAAAGATTTATAGTGTCGGACATTTGGACTCTTGAGTATTTATCTTTCTGTTTTACTGTGAAAATAAAGTCACTTGGCAGACGGTGTGTCTATCGCTGCCAAGTGGGAGATAAGACCTGGGTGCGTTCCAAAGTGTTTCCTTAACCCTCGGCTGGCTGTGTTTGTGTGTGTGTGGGGACGGGGACAGATCACCCTGGTCCTTCTCTTGGATGGGCTAGGATTATGATGGAAGGGTCAGTGGTGGGTTGGGCCCGGTTCGGCCCGATTCACAAGAACCGGTAGTAAAACCGGCAGGAGGCTCTGCCTAATGACCTGGACGTCGTCAGGAAGCTTCTGCACATGTTTATGTGTGCATGGTCCCATTGCAAACTGGTAGTAAAGGTAAGTAGAACCCACCTCTGGGAGGGGTCAACTGTCGCTCCCCACATTTCCTATAGAGTGGGTCAGGTTGTGTTTGATGTCGGAGGATGTGTGGCCATGATGGATGTTTGACACGGGCTCAAGATGCATTTTTTTCTCCCCTTCTCTTCTTCCTTTTCGCACTTCTTTACTATAACCATTTTCCCATCTCTTCCACCAGATATTACTGGCCATCATTTATTACTTATTCTTCAAACTCCACTAAACTTTTTATTTCTAGATTTATACCCCGTTGTTGAATAGTAAAGTGCTTTTTCCAGGCAGAAAAGCTATTCATACCATTTTTTTTTTAAAAAAATTTGATTTATATGCCGCCCTTCTCCGGAGACTCAGGGCGGCTTACAATGCGTTAAGCAATAGCCTTCATTCTTTTGTATATTTATACAAAGTCAGCTTATTGCCCCCACAATCTGGGTCCTCATTTTACCTACCTTTGAAAGGATGGAAGGCTGAGTCAACCTTGAGCCTTGGAGAGATACGAACCAGCAGTAATTGCAGGCAGCTGGTCTTAATAACAGGGTGCTTAGACCACTGTACTATCAAGGCTCTATTGTATTTTTTTTTAATTATTCACGTAATAATAAAAATACAATAGCATAAGGAACATGGTCACATAAGATCTAACAGCAGAGGTAAATTTCCAGGATTGGAAATTGAAATGGCTGTCCATGATAGACGGCTGATGGAAGATGAAATGGACCTACAGTATGTGAAATCTGGCATTAAACTGTAGTATTAACATAGGATGTTGCTTGTTTTCTATTCAGATCGGGCACTTATTTGAGGCTACATCAGGGGTCAAATGCTCCCGGATAGGACTGGATCAGCCGAACTGGTAGCGATTTTCCCCTGTGGTTCGGCAATCTGGTAGCAATCGCCATCCGGGTGTCATTACTTCCTGGTTTTAACCAGGAAGTATTATTTTTTTTAACTTCTGCGCATGTGCAGAAGGTTTTGCACATGTGCAGAAGGTGTGCGTGCACATGTGCACTTCCGAACCAGTAAGGAAGGTAAGTGGATTTCACCACGGTTGAAATGCTCCCAGTTTGGACCGGATCACCCGATCCGGTAGCGATGGAGATGGGTGGTTCAGAGAACCGGTAGCAAAAATCCCTGCCCCCGCCCCCATGCCCAGCTGAGCTGAACAATCATCAGAGGCTTTTTTTAAAAAAAACTTTTAAAAGCATTTTTTCTACAACCTCTTCGACCGAAAAAAATGCTTTTAAAAGTTTTTTTTAAAAAAAGCCTCTGATGATCGTGCAGCTCAGCTGGGATCGTCAGAGGAATTTAAAAGAAAAAAAAAGCCTCTGCCGATCAGGCAACTCAGCTTGGATCGTCAGAGGCTTTTAAAAGAAAAAAAAGCCTCTGCCGATCAGGCAACTCAGCTTGGATCATCAGAGGCTTTTAAAGGAAAAGAAAACCTCTGCCGATCAGGCAACTCAGCTTGGATCGTCAGAGGCATTTAAAAGAAAAAAAGCCTCTGCTGATCAGGCAACTCAGCTTGGATCGTCAGAGGAATTTAAAAGAAAAAAAAAGCCTCTGCCGATCAGGCAACTCAGCTTGGATCGTCAGAGGCTTTTAAAAGAAAAAAAAGCCTCTGCCGATCAGGCAACTCAGCTTGGATCGTCAGAGGCTTTTAAAGGAAAAGAAAACCTCTGCCGATCAGGCAACTCAGCTTGGATCGTCAGAGGAATTTAAAAGAAAAAAAAAGCCTCTGCCGATCAGGCAACTCAGCTTGGATCGTCAGAGGCATTTAAAAGAAAAAAAGCCTCTGCCGATCAGGCAACTCAGCTTGGATCGTCAGAGGAATTTAAAAGAAAAAAAAGCCTCTGCCGATCAGGCAACTCAGCTTGGATCATCAGAGGAATTTAAAAGAAAAAAAGCCTCTGCCGATCAGGCAACTCAGCTTGGATCGTCAGAGGCATTTAAAAGAAAAAAAGCCTCTGCCGATCAGGCAACTCAGCTTGGATCATCAGAGGAATTTAAAAGAAAAAAAAGCCTCTGCCGATCAGGCAACTCAGCTTGGATCGTCAGAGGCATTTAAAAGAAAAAAAAGCCTCTGCCGATCAGGCAACTCAGCTGGGATCGTCAGAGGCATTTAAAAGAAAAAAAGCCTCTGCCGATCAGGCAACTCACCTGGGATCGTCCGAGCCTTTTGAAAGCATTTTTTAACAACCTCTTTGCAAAGAAGTTGTAGAAAAAATGGTTTTAAAAGTAAAAAAAAAAAAAAAAAAAAAATGGCCATGCCTACCCAGTCACATTAGCCTTCCACCCCCCCACCAAGTCACGCCCACAGAACCGGTAGTAACAAATTTTAGATTTCACCACTGGATTTCACCCCTGGGCTACATAATTGTAATCCAGTCCAAGGCAGTCCTCCTGCAACACTCTCCTGGCTGAAAACGGGCCACATAGGGGCCCCCCCACAGCCTGTTTTTTGGTCGGCAGAGTCACCGTGGGCCAGTCCTTTGATATTTCGAGGCCGGCCCCGCGGGACAGATTTAAGTACCCCGCCGACTGGATCCGGCCCGCAGGAGTTTGACAAGGTGGGATCTCTTTTGAGGAGCTAGCAAAATCTCCCCCTCCCCATGGGATCTCCAGCACTTTGGGACCTCAGCTTCAGAATCGTATCTGGAAGGCCTCCTTGGGGGAAGGACCGCCAGGAATTTTACAAAGGAAGGTATTTTGGTGTCCTCAAATAACCGAGATGTTACACCTCCTTGATTTAAGCCATTTTCGAGGCACTCGGCCAGGTGGTGTTTGCAAAACAGATTTCAAAGGATTTGGGATCAAGAGGTTGGAGAGAGTAGAATTTCAGGTGGATCCGGGGCTGTCTCACCGAGCTGGCCTAAGGCACAAAAAAGGTCAGAGAAGATTTTGCTAGATCCATGCAGAGCCTTGTTGAGGACAGTGTCCAGAGCAGGGGTCTCCAACCTTGGCAACTTTACGACTTGTGGACTCTGGGAGTTGAAGTCCACAAGTCGTAAAGTTGCCAAGGTTGGAGACCCCTGGTCCAGAGTGATCGCCCAGTAAAAACATCACAAATTCTGTACAGGTGGCCTGCTACTTAGAACCGTTCATTTCGGGATGGTTCAAAGTTACAACGGCAATGAAAACATTGACTTGTGACCAGTCCTCGCACTTACAACTCATTGAAGCATCTCTACGGTCATGTGACCAAAAGTTGGGTGCTTAGCAACTGGCCTGCTCCATCCCAGGATCATGTGACCTTTTCAGTTAGCGTCCGACTAGCAAAACCAATAGGGGAAGCTGGATTCACTCAAGGGCTGCATGATTCATTTAACGACTGCAGTGATTCCTTGAAGAATCTTGGCAAAGAAAGGCTGTAAAATTGGCTCATTGACTCATTTAAAAGCCATCTTGCTTGGCCGTGGGAACTCTGCTCCCAGTTTACTGAGTAACAGAGTTGGAAGGAGTCTTGGAGGTTGTAATTACGGTCGTAAGGCGAGGACTACCCTGAAGGATCAGATGATCACAGCTGTGTCGCACGGTCATCGGAACCTTTTAAAAACTTTTTAACCGGTAGTAAAACTGGTAGTAAAAAATGTAAAAAAAAAAGTTCCAATGATCGCGCGTCATTCAGCTGATTGTCGGAACTTTTTTTTTTACTTTTCAGGCATTTTTTTACTACCGGTTCTCTGGAACCGGTAGTTAAAAATGCTTTAAAAAGTAAAAAAAAAAAGTTCTGATGATTGCCCGTCGCTCAGCTGATCGTTGGAACATTTTTTTTTTTTTTTTGCTTTTTAGACGCTACCTGTTCGGGCGAATAGGTAATAAAAAATGCTTTAAAAGCGTAAAAAAGAGGCTCCGATGATCACAGCTGTGTCGCGCGGTCATCGGAACCTTTTAAAAACTTTTTAAGTTTTGAGAGATTGTCACGACCAGGTCCCCACAAGGGGACCCCACAAGGGTCAGTGGACAGCCACCTGATCAGGGAATTAAAGACAGTTTTGAAGAAAAAGGATAGACTGAGATGCAAATATCCGGATCTTTTTACTAAACTAGGCAACAGTTCTGTGTTATTAGAAGAATGTGGTTGTAAACCAGTGGTGAAATCTAAAATTTGCTACTACCGGTTCTGTGGGCGTGGCTTAATGAGGGGTGTAATATGACTGGGTGGGTGTGGCCAATTTTTTTTTTTACTTTTAAAACCATTTTTTACATGTAAAACCATGTAAAAGAATGCTTTCAAAAGGCTCTGACGATCCCAGCTGAGTTGCCTGATCGTCAGAGGGTTTTTAAAAAACCCTCTGCCGATCAGGCAACTCAGCTGGGATCGTCAGAGGCATTTAAAAGAAAAAAAAACCTCTGATGATCGCCCGGCTCAGCTGGGCATGGAGGGTGGGGGCACGGATTTTTGCTACCGGTTCTCCGAACTGCCCGCCATCATCGCTACCTACTTGCCCGAGCTGGTCCGAACCGGGAGCATTTCAACCCTGGTGTAAACAGATGTGTGTAGAAAAAAAAGGGACAATCAAGAAACCTATTGCCCACATCCAATGGTGAAATGTAAAATTTGTTACTACCGGTTCTGTGGGCGTGGCTTAATGGGGGGGGTAATGTGACTGAGTGGGCGTGGCCAACTTTTTTTCCCTTATTTTTAAAAGCATTTTTTCCACAACTTCTTCGGACAACAGGAAGATCTTGATCCAAAGTATCTGGAACCTCAAGGTGTATTATATCTGAATATAAGCAGTGGTCATTTTTTGGTCTCACTGCTAATGGCTTCTGATGGGACCACTTAGGATAGTGTTTCCTAACTGGCAACTTTAAGATATGTGGACTTCTGTTCCCAGAATTCCTCAGCCTGCTGCCTGGGGAATTCTGGGAGTTGAATTTTCTAAAGTTGGGAGAAACCCTGACCGAGGTGCATTTATCAGAGGCAAGAAGGACCAGCTGGAGATTGCTCTGTGTATAGTTACGTATTGTGTGGTGTTGTTGGATCTTGGACAGCTGCCTGCTGGGGCTGACACTGCCATCTCACCAGACTGACAATTGTGGCTGGAGAGGATGATGGTGGTGTAGTCCACGCTATCCCCAGGCCACGTGGTTAGTGGAAGCTTGCTAGAACCTGACCTTCCCACCTGCCCTGCTGCTTACGTGCATTTCGAAGACGAAGTAAGCCGAGGTGATCAATGGTTTTCTGGCCAGTTGATATTGGATGGAGGCCGTGGCACCCATGTGATAAAATGCTGGAGGGTAAACACAGATGCGCCGTTAAGAATCCAGATGTGGTAGACCCAACTGCATGATACGTAGGTCTGACAAATAACCAGAAAATTCTTTGCAAACCGTTGCGCAAGGGGAACTCAGTAATTTCGATCGGGGAAAGGCATAACAAAGCACATTACACAATATGCAAAACTTTTTTAAGGGTGTGTGTGTGAGAGAGAGAGAATTAGCAACTGGCTTACATCCAGCTAGCTCCTTTGATTAAGTTCTGGACATTTGTCAATCCTCAAAGCAGAATAACGGAATAAAACAGAATAACAACAAAATGAGAGAGTTGGAAGGGACCTTGGAGGTCTTCTAGTCCAACCATAGGAGACCCTGTGTCATTTCAGACATATGACTGTCCAATCTGAAGGAAATGAATAATAAATTACTCTTTTATAAAAGTGTTTAATGTATACTGCTCAAAAAAATAAAGGGAACACAAGCAGAAGACATCCGAGATCTGAATGAAGGAAATAGCCTTATTGAATACTTTGTTCGTTACATACAGTAGTTTTGTGTTCCCTTTAGTTGTTTGAGCCGTGTATAAACTACTGTATGTAACGAACAAAGTATTTAATAAGGCTATTTCATTCATTCAGATCTCGGATGTCTTCTGCTTGTGTTCCCTTTATTTTTTTGAGCAGTATATTAAAAAGCTATGATGTTCTTACCGTTGCAAACTGACCACAAATTGTAATGAGTAGAGACAGTGTATTACGACTTGCTAAAAGCAAGGAGACAGGAACCTACGTCTTGGGCAAAACCATTATCAGTAAAAAAGGAACATCCGCCCAAGGTGAAGTTAAAAGTTTTTTTTTTTTATTTGATTTATATGCCGCCCTTCTCCGGAGACTCAGGGCGGCTTACAGTGCGTTAAGCAATAGCCTTCATCCTTTTGTATATTTATACAAAGTCAGCTTATTGCTCCCACAAACTGGGAGCATTTTACCTACCTTAGAAAGGATGGAAGGCTGAGTCAACCTTGAGCCTTGGAGAGATTCGAACTTACAGTAATTGCAGACAGCTTGATGTTAATAACGGTGCTTTTTAGTCTGCTGAGCCACCAGGCTCCTTAAACCTGGTGGCCTCTTATCGTGTTAAAAGTAAACATGATAAGATAGTTGTTAGGCAGGAAATGTCAAGATGACCCTTTAAAGCAGAGGTCTTCAAACTTGGCAGCTTTAAGGCTTGTGGACTTCCACTCCAAGAATTCTCCAGCCGGAGTGGAAGTCCACAAGCCTTAAAGCTGCCGAGTTTGAAGACCTCTGCTTTAAAGTGTAAAACAACTTGGAGAAGGACTTAGGAGAATCAAGGGGAGTTGGGAGGACTTCTTAGGCGTGGCGTGCATTGAGTAGGAGTATAAAATGTGTAGCTTGAAAACTGCATTTTGCCCTCTTTGAACTCAATCCATTTGGGAAGGGTCTAAGAGGCCGCGCTTGCAACCGCTTTTTATTTTTCTTTCGTTTTATCTCCAATAAACCTTTGATTTCGTGAACCGGACTTGTTTATGAATTGTGAGGATTAAAATATTTGGGTCTTGTATTTCACAAATCTCTTCTTGAAAACCTCCAGTGATGGAGCATTCACAACTTCTGGAGGCAATTTCCGTTCCACTGGTTAATTGTCCTCACAGCCGTCTTAAAATCCCCCTTTTATTCACCTTATTTATGACTCCAACCCAATTCAGATGCCAATCTGGCCAAAAAGACCTATATGGAAAGTCAGGAGTGGGATTTGTGATCTGTCCCTTTCAACACAACTATGGTGTGTATCAGGGGTGGGTTCTTTTTACTACCGGTTCTGTAGGCGTGGCTTATTTTGTGGGCATGGCTTGGTGGGGGGATAATGTGAGTGGGTGGGCGTGACCACCTTTTTTTTTTTAACTTTTAAAAGCATTTTTTCTACAACCTTAAGAGGTTGCAGAAAAAAATGCTTTTAGAAGCCTCTGACGATCAGGCAACTCAGCTGGGATTGCCAGAGGCTTTTAAAAGCATTTTTTTTCCTACAACCTTTTCTACATTTTTTCTTTTGGCTGAAGAGGTTGCAGAAAAAAATGCTTTTAAAAGCCTCTGACAATCCCAGCTGAGCCGCACTATCATCAGAGGCTCTCTCTCTTTTTTTTTTTACTTTTAAAAGCATTTTTTCGGCCGAAGAGGTTGTAGAAAAAATGCTTTTAAAAGTAAAAAAAAAAAGCCTCTGATAAGGTGGGCGGGGTAAGCGACCGGCGACCGGGCCGGGGACCGGTTTGGGGGTGTGGCCAGCCAATGTTATTACCGGTTCTCCGAACTGCTACAAATCTTTACTACCGGTTCTTGCGAACTGGTGCGAACCAGGAGCAACCCACCACTGGTGTGTATGTGGAGGGAAGACACCCTTCAGTGGGATGGGTGCCTGCAGATGAGTGGAGATGCTGTCACCATGTAAAGCACCACCCCTTTTTATCAAGTGTATAACAAAGAGATGGGATCATAGTTGCCCTTTTGACTTCTTTAAGAGGGGAAAATATTGGAAGGAAAGCCACTTGTATATGAACACCGAGCAATCCCTACTCCCTCTAGCATTGATGATGTTACCTAGTTGGGTCATGAAATGTCTACATGAAAACAGCCAAGCTCAGAGAGCAACAAGAACCTCACAGTCCTCCTTCTCCTCCTCCTCCTCCCTGGAAATTCTCCCCCCTTCCTTCTACCATTGATGATGTTACCTAACTAGGTCATGAATTGTCTGCATGAAAACAACCAAGCTTAGAGAGCAACAAGGACCTCACAGTCCTCCTTCTCCTTCTCCTTCTCCTTCTCCTTCTCCTTCTCCTCCTCCTCCTTCTCTTTCCCCTTCCCCTTCTCCTGTCTTCTCCTTCTCCTTCTCCTCCTCCTCCTCCTTCTCCTCCTCCTCCTCCTCCTTCTCCAATCTCCATCTTCCTTCCTTCTCCTTCTCCTTCTCCTTCTCCTTCTCCTTCTCCTTCTCCTTCTCATCCTCCTCCTCCTTCTTCTCCTCCTCCTCTTCCTCCCTGGAAATTGTCCTCCTCCTCCTCCTCCTCCCTGGAAATTCCTCCCCCTTCCTTCTACCACTGATGATGTTACCTAACTAGGTCATGAATTGTCTGCATGAAAACAACCAAGCTCAGAGAGCAACAAGGACCCAACATTATTCCTCCTCCTCCTCCACCTCCTCCTCCTCCTCCTCCCTTCTGGCACTGATAATATTTCCTAGTCAGTCACGAAAACAACCAAGCTCGGGTAGCACCAAGGACCCCACAACCCTGAGCCACAAACACCTTCTTCCATTGTCAAGAACTCACCATCCATCGTGAAGAGATAATCGAACCTTATGATTTGTTTGAGCCGCTGCAGCGTTTCGCAAAGCTGAAAGGAAGCGGGAAGGATTAATGTGACAAATTCAAAAAATGCAGTCCAGGTTGTACAGAGACGCTGGGCTGGGCATCTCTTGGACAGACTAGCGGGGAAGAGGTTTTGTGCATTATCCATATCTCCAGGCTGCTAGAATCAAATCGTAGAATCAGAACAGAGCTGGAAGGGACCTAGTCCAGCCCCCCCTGCTTAAGCAAGAGACCCTTTACCCGTGAAGGCGAACCTATGGCACACATGCCACAGGTGGCACAGGGAGCCATATCTGTGGGCACGCGAGCGTTGCCCGAGCTCAGCTCCAGTGTGCATGCATACGCCAGCCAGTTGATTTTTGGGCCTTTTGGGCCCACCAGAAATTGGGAAACGGGCCGTTTTTGGCCTCCAGGGGTGTGGGGAAGACTGTTTTCGCCCTCCCCAGGCTCCTAGAAAGCCTTTGGAGCCTGGGGAGGGCAAAAAAAACAGGCCTATCGGGGCCACTGCCAAAAGCAGGAGGAGCATGGGGGGGGGTTGCGCGTGCATGCATGGGGGGCCGGGCACATTGACTTATGGGTGTCGGCATGCACGCGCTCGACCCCCCACGCTCCCCCACACTTTTGGCACGCAATGGCAAAAAAGTTAGCCATCACTGCCCTATATCATTTCAGACAAATGACTGAATGTCTTTTCTTAAAAACGTCCAGTGATAAAAACCTGGTGGAGCAACCACCAGGTCCGCCTTTTGCTTAATGGATGCCTGCTTTGGTACTGATTTCTTTATCAAATCGAAAAACTTTTACAGTTTATCAGTTTATCCCCTTTCTCAATTTTAATATATCAGAGTTAGAATATTTTTTAGTTTTATTTATCCAGGTTTGTCACTTTTATTATCCTGGTCCAGGGGTCTGACTTTGGTTTCCTGTATGGAGCCCAGTTTTCAAGAAAGTGAGATAAGATAAATTGCCAATTTACCTTATCGAATGCTTTCTGTGCATCTAAAAAGATCAATGCCATTTGTTTTTCAGCCTGTACTTCATAATATTCCAGCGGGTCTAAAATTAATCTTACATTGTTCCTAATTTGTCTTTCGGGTAAAAATCCATTTTGATCTGGGTGGATAAATTCATTCAATATTTTTTTTAGCCTTTAGTCTTTTAGGCCTATTGATGCAAATATTTTGTAGTCTGCATTTAATAGCGATATAGGCTTATAGTTCTTTATCTGTGTTAAATCTGAGTCTTCTTTTGGGATTAATGTAATGTTTGCTTCTATCCACGAATTTGGTATCTTAGCTTTGTTATAAACCTATAATATTGACATGCTTAATATATCCTGTAAGTGTTTATAAACTTCTGCAGGTAATCCATCTGGTCCTGGAGTTTTGTTATTCTTTTGTCTTTTTATCCCCTCTGATAGTTCTATCATTATTATTCTTAGAATATTTTTAATTTTATTTATCCATGTCGTCACTTTTATTATCCTTGTTCAGGGATGTGACTTTGGTTTCCTGTATGCAGCCCATTTTTCAAGAAAGTGAGATAAAAGTTCCCCTGGCTCATTCTTAAAACCAAGCCTCCTTCCCCAACAATTGCCAAAAAGACCCTCCCTTGCCTAACTCCCAGCCAACCTCAATAAATCATGGCAAAATTACCAGATTCCAATCCTTATGGTGCCTGGAAGCCATCATGCCATTTTACACTGTACAGGTAATCCTCAATTTATGACCACAGTTGAGCCCAATGTTTCTGTTGCTAAGCGAGACAGGTATTAAGTGATTTTTGCTCCATTTTACAACCTGTCTTGCTGCAGTTGTTAAGTGAATTGTTAATTTAGAAACGGTTTGTTCAGTGAACCTGGCTCCCCCATTGACTTCGCTCGTCGGAAGGTTGCAAAAGCAAAAATCACATGACCTCGGAACATTGCAACCGTCATAAGTACATCCAGTTGCCAAGCCTCTGAATTTTAATTGTATGACCACAAAGATGCTGTAGTGGTTGTGAATGAGAAAAATGGTCCTAATTTCTGTTTTTTTACTGCCAAACGGTCAATAAATGAATTGTGGTAAGTCGAGGACTACCTGTACATACAATGCCCATAGGAGAATCATCCTTACAGCCGCCATCTTGACTTTTTTGCCCAACCCTGTGGATGTCTCAGGGCTTTCCCCCCCATGGCTGAACCCCTCCATGATTTTGATCCGCTCGGATCTACTCCTTCCAACTTTCCAGATCCTTTGTCCGATGGAGACCTCAAGGGGTCTACTCGAGAGGCGCAGGCAAAAAAAGAGGACCACCTGAGCCGCTTCCTCGCCAGGCTTCTCCAGTGCCATCTCTGCTGCCATCCCCAGCTACGATTTGCCAGCTACTTACCAACCTGGGCAGGGACGATGCGAGGACCGTTTTTACAATGGGCTTCGCTTTAGCTACTTGCAGGCTGCAGAAATAAGCAAAGATTGGAAGGAAGAAGGGATATTTTGCTTGTAAGAAGAAGACCAAACCTCTATGCAGGGGTGAAATGCTCCTGGTTTAGACCGGATTGGCTGATCTGGTAGCGATGGTGACAAGTGTTTCGGAGAACCGGTAGCAAAAATCCCTGCCCCCCCCCCGTCCATGCCCACCCAATCGCCCGGTCGCCCACTAGCCGCTTCTTTTAAAAAATGCTTTTAAAAGGTTAAAAAAAGGCTCTGACAATCACAGCTGAGCTGTCTGATCGTCAGAGCCTTTTTTTTTTACTTTTAAAAGCATTTTTAAAAACCTATTTGGCCGAATAGGTTGTAAAAATTTAATTTAATTAATTTAATTAATTCAATTTACATGCCGCCCCTCTCCGAAGGCTCAGGGCGGCTCACAATACATTTTAAAAAATCATTATAAAAAACATTTAAAAATTAAAAACATTAAAAACTCTTTCACGCCATTCATGGCCGGATCTCGCCAGATCACAAGAGCGAGATCAATGGCTGCAGGCCTGCTGGAAAAGCCAGGTCTTCACTGCTTTGCGGAAGGCCAATAGGGTGGGGGTGGTCTGGACCTCAGGAGGTAACTGGTTCCAGAGAGCCGGGGCAGCCACAGAGAAGGCCCTCCCCCGCGGGCCCTCCAGCCGGCATTGTTTAGCTGACGGGACCCGGAGGAGACCAACTCTGTGGGATCTTACCGGTCGCTGGGAGCTATGCGGTAGAAGGCGGTCTCGAAGATAACCCAGCCCTGAGCCATGTAGGGCTTTAAAGGTAATAACCAACACCTTGAATGGTGCCCGGAGACCAATAGGGAGCCAGTGCAGCTCGCGGAGAATTGGTGTAATGTGGGTGTACCTAGATGCACCCACGACAGCTCGCGCGGCTGCGTTCTGGACCAATTGTAGCCTCCGAACATTCTTCAAGGGCAGCCCCACGTAGAGCGCGTTGCAGTAATCTAACCGTGAGGTGACAAGGGCATGAGTGACGGTGAGGAGAGCCTCCCGATCCAAGTAGGGTCGCAATTGGTGCACCAGGCGAACCTGTGCAAAGGCCCCCCTAGCCACAGCTGCCAGATGTTGCTCTAATCTTAGCTGTGAGTCTAGGAGGACACCCAGATTGCTTTTAAAAGTAAAAAAAAAAGATCGTGCGCCACAGCTGATCACCCCCCCCCCCCACGCTGTTGTTACTTACCTCATGCCTCCTTTCGGCACATGTGTGCAATTTTGCATTTGGTGTGTGGTGTGCACTACGCATGCGCAGACACTGAACTGGTAGTAAACCAGTTCAGATTTCACCACTGCCCCAATGCCCACCCCACCTTGGCCCTCTTTCCTTCCTGACCTCCCAGCAAACTCTAGCACAGTGATGGCTAACCTTTCCCCCCCCCAAAAGTGGGGGGAGTGCGGGGAGTCACTCGCGCATGTGCCCACACCAATAATTCTATGCGCCCTGCCCCCCCCAGCATGCATGCATGTGCAACCCCCCTGGGCTCCCCCCACTTTTGGCATGTGATGGCAAGGTAGGTCCGTTTTTCACTCTCCCCAGGCTCCAGAGCCTTCCTAGGAGCTTGGGGAGGGCAAAAATGGCCTTTCCCACTCCCCCAGAGGCCCTCCGGAGGCTGGAAATAGCCTTTTTCCTAACTTCCGGTAGGCCCAAAAGGCCCAAAAATCAGCTGGATGCACACCAGAGCTGAGCTCGCGTGCCCACTAATATGGCTCTGTGTGTCACCTGTGGTACACGTGCCATAGGTTCGCCATCACGGCTCTAGGACAATAAAACCAAACATCGCTTAAGACTTTTGGACATCTAGGCTGCAACTGACAAAGTGTGGGTTTTAAATAGGTGAAATTAATATGGACAGATTAATTAAACAAGGGACATCTCCTTTAGCTATTGGAAGTTATTGGTTTCTGTAAGGGGTTTGTGGAGTCTTCAGTGCTCTCTGAGCTTGGAGGTTTTCTTGCAGATGTTGCATGACCCAACTAGGGAATGTCATCAGTGCTAGTAAGGTTTGTGGAGTGGAGGGCGTGTAAGGAAAATGGGAGGAGGAGGAGGAGGACTGTGGGACTCCCTGGTGTTCTCTGAGCTTGGCTATTTTCTTGCAGTTGTTTCATGACCCAACTAGGGAACATCATCAGTGCTAGAAGGGAGTGGGATTTGTGGAGAGGAGGAGGATGTCTAAAGTGGGACTAGAACTCCCCAACTCCTGGTGATTGATCCAAAGTCACCCAGCCACCTTTCATGCCTAAGGTGGGACTAGAACTCCCCATTTCCGGGTGATTGGTCCAAAGTCACCCAGCTGCCTTTTATGCCTAAAGAGGAACTAGAACTCCTCATCTTCTGATGATTGGCCCCAAATCATCCAATCGGCTTTCATGCCTAAGGCAGGACTAGAACTCCCAATCTCCTGCTTTCTATACTAGTGCCTTAATCAATAGAACAAACTGGCTCTACCAGTGAAGCGTTAGATTGTCGCTGGTGATTCAAAATTATGTCAGGACTTACCGGGAAGAGCTGATTATCCTTGCAATTTTGAAGTCGCTACGGCAGGTGCCAAAAGAAACATCGACGACGCCCAGCACGAAGTTGAAAAAACTGGCCTCCTGTTTGAAGTTCACATCGACGAAGATATCAATCTGTTCAAACTGCTTGCCGAAGAAGCTAGGCAACAAAAGAATCCTTCAAGAAAACGACAACCACAACTGCCCAGTGCCAACCTGCATAGAAATGATTCTGGGTGACCTTTTTTTCGGGAGAACTGGACTCTGCGTGGAGAAATGGACCCGGGAGGAAGGCAACTGATTGCAGACAGAGAGCTGAAAAGGACTCACAATTTAGCACTTAAGTGTAGCCTGGTCCTGACAATAATGGTGCCAACTTCTTCTCGCAGCTCCATCTGGATGGAGGGCACAAATACCCTGACCACATGCAACCTGTGGAAGGAGAAACGGAAGCCGTGAGAAAGGAGATGGTTTGGGATGGTCCGGGCAGTTTATCTCGGACCTGATGAAATGGGGGTTGGATTGTGGAAGGTCTTTGTGAGAGTTTCATCACTGGAAGCTTTCAAGAAGAGACTGGACTGCCATCTGTCAGAAATGGTGTAAGGTCTCCTGCTTGGGTGGGGGGTTGGACTAGATGACCTACAAGGTCCCTCCCAACTCTGTTAATCTGGTATCTGTTATAATATACGATGAACAGTTGCAGAAACTGGGCCTGGCTAGTCTAGTGAAGAGAAGGACCAGGGGAGACAGGAGAGCATCTTCCAATATTTGAGGGGCTGCCACAGAGAGGAGCTATTCTCCAAGGCACCTGAAGGCCAGACTAGGAATAATGGATGGAAACTGATCAAGGAGAGAAGGAACCTGGAAAATACGGAGAATTTTTCTGACAGGGAGAACAATCAATCCATGGAACAGAAGTTGCCTTCGGAAGTTGTGGGAGCTTCATCACTGGAAGATTTCAAGAAGAGACTGGACTGCCATTGGTCAGAAATGGTGTAGGGTCTCCTGTTTGGGCGGCTGGTTGGACTAGATGACCTACAAGATCCCTTCCAACTCTGTTAATCTGCCCTCACCCAAAACTAAGCAAATCATAAGGTCATCTAATTTGAGCTGGCTGTAGAAGGCCAATAACTGAGTTTGGGCAACTTTTCCTAGATGTCTTCAGATGACACCTTCAGCATTGCCTGACACAGCCATTGGGGAAACTGGGCTATTGGAATAGAGGGCAGGTTGAGGTTGGGGAAAGCTGGACTAGAGTGTCCATCTAAGGCTGGGGAGACCCAACTCCTAGTCTCCACTTAATCATGTAGTTGATAGAAGAGAATATTTGTAGCTCAGTGTTGAACTGGGGAGTCCTTGGCGCTCTTTGAAGTTGGTGGTTTCCTTGCAGATGGTTCATGACCCAGTTAAGGAACATCATCTGTGCTAGAAGAGGAGGGGGGTTGAGGAGGAGTGGGAGGAGGATTGTGGTGTCCTTGATGCTCTCTGAATTGGACGTTTTCTTGCAGACATGGCCCAGACATGGATGGGTAAAACTAATTGGGTTGTGACAGGTCTGCAAGAAGAGAACCAAGCTCAGAGAGCACCAAGGACTCCTCAGATGTTGCTGGGCCCAAGCATGCTGTAAGTAAGGCAGGCTTTATCAGGTGAGGTGGACTAGAAGATCTCCAAGGTCACTTCCAGCTCTGTTACTCTGAGATCTAACATGTTGAAGAAGCACAGGTCAAGCTGGCAGGATGGGATTGTCTAGAGAGCCAAAGTTCACGGTAGTGATAAATTTTGGATATCCATCTTTAGGGTTGAGTTGAGGGAAGAAACAGTTAGTCAAGAAAAGGTTCATTCCTTGGTTATCTTTTGAGGTGATTGAACCCCTGGCCTCCCTCCCTCCCTCCCTCCAGAGTTCGTAAAACCCACAGGAGACCAGACATTTCCAGAGGTTTTCCCATTCTTGGCTAGATGCTCAACATATAAAGATGGCCAAGTCCAGGTTGCTTCAGAGAGCAGGAGAAGGACCAGGAGGCGGCCCTCAGCTCTGAAGGTCCATCAACACAGTCGCTTAGCAGGGGCTCCAGGAATTTCTCAGGACAATTTCCCACCTCTGGTAGGTCTTAATACACTGACAGGCCAAACTGAAGGTCTGAAAATGGGTTTTGCCAAATTAGGACATTCCTTCCCTTCAAGAAAGACAAGCCAGCAGGTTGTTGTGTGAGAATTAAGTTCCTAGCCAGCAAAGGAAAGAAAGTCTCCTTTCCCTTTTCCTTCTCCTTCTCCCTTTCCCTTTCCCTTTCCCTTCTCCTTCTCTTTCTCCTTTTCCCTTCTCCTTCTCCTTTTCCCTTCTCCTTCTCTTTCTCCTTTTCCCTTCTCCTTCTCCCTTTCCCTTTCCCTTCTCCTTCTCCTTTCCCTTCTCCTTCTCCCTTTCCCTTTCCCTTCTCCTTCTCTTTCTCCTTCTCCCTTTCCCTTCTCCTTCTCCTCCTTCTCCCTTTCCCTTTCCCTTCTCCTTCTCCTCCTTCTCCCTTTCCCTTTTCCTTCTCCTTCTCTCTTTCCCTTTCCCTTCTCCTTTTCCTTTTCCTTCTCCTTCTCCCTTTCCCTTTCCCTTTCCCTTCTCCTTCTCCTTCTCCCTTTCCCTTTCCCTTCTCCTTCTCCTTCTCCCTTTCCCTTTCCCTTCTCCTTCTCCTCCTTCTCCCTTTCCCTTTCCCTTCTCCTTCTCTTTCTCCTTTTCCCTTTCCCTTTCCCTTCTCCTTCTCCCTTTCCCTTTCCCTTCTCCATTTCTTTCTCCTTTTCCCTTCTCCTTCTCCTTCTCCCTTTCCCTTTCCCTTCTCCTTCTCCTCCTTCTCCCTTTCCCTTTCCCTTTCCCTTCTCCTTCTCCCTTTCCCTTCTCCTACTCTTTCTCCTTTTCCCTTTCCCTTTTCCTTCTCCTCCTTCTCCCTTTCCCTTTCCCTTCTCCTTCTCCTCCTTCTCCCTTTCCCTTTCCCTTCTCCTTCTCCCTTTCCCTTCTCCTTCTCTTTCTCATTTTCCCTTTCCCTTTTCCTTCTCCTTCTCTCTTTCCCTTTCCCTTTCCCTTCTCCTTTTCCTTTTCCTTCTCCTTCTCCCTTTCCCTTTCCCTTTCCCTTCTCCTTCTCCCTTTCCCTTTCCCTTCTCCTTCTCCCTTTCCCTTTCCCTTTCCCTTCTCCTTCTCCTTCTCCCTTTCCCTTTCCCTTCTCCTTCTCCTCCTTCTCCCTTTCCCTTTCCCTTCTCCTTCTCCCTTTCCCTTCTCCTTCTCTTTCTCCTTCTCTCTTTCCCTTTCCCTTTCCCTTCTCCTTCTCCCTTTCCCTTCTCCTTCTCTTTCTCCTTTTCCCTTTCCCTTTCCCTTCTCCTTCTCTTTCTCCTTTTCCCTTTCACTTTCCCTTCTCCTTCTCCCTTTCCCTTTCCCTTCTCCTTCTCCCTTTCCCTTTCCCTTCTCCATTTCTTTCTCCTTTTCCCTTCTCCTTCTCCTTCTCCCTTTCCCTTTCCCTTCTCCTTCTCCTCCTTCTCCCTTTCCCTTTCCCTTCTCCTTCTCCCTTTCCCTTCTCCTTCTCTTTCTCCTTTTCCCTTTCCCTTTTCCTTCTCCTTCTCCCTTTCCCTTCTCCTTCTCTTTCTCCTTTTCCCTTTCCCTTTCCCTTTTCCTTCTCCCTTTCCCTTTCCCTTTCCCTTCTCCTTCTCCCTTTCCCTTTCCCTTTCCCTTCTCCTTCTCCCTTTCCCTTTCCCTTCTCCTTCTCCTTCTCCCTTTCCCTTTCCCTTCTCCTTCTCCCTTTCCCTTCTCCTTCTCTTTCTCCTTTTCTCTTTCCCTTTCCCTTTTCCTTCTCCCTTTCCCTTCTCCTTCTCCCTTTCCCTTCTCCTTCTCTTTCTCCTTTTCCCTTTCCCTTTTCCTTCTCCTTCTCCCTTTCCCTTCTCCTTCTCTTTCTCCTTTTCTCTTTCCCTTTCCCTTCTCCTTCTCCCTTTCCCTTTCCCTTTCCCTTCTCCTTCTCCCTTTCCCTTTCCCTTCTCCTTCTCCCTTTCCCTTTCCCTTCTCCTTCTCCCTTTCCCTTTCCCTTTCCCTTCTCCTTTTCCCTTTCCCTTTTCCTTCTCCTTCTCCCTTTCCCTTTCCCTTTTCCTTCTCCTTCTCCCTTTCCCTTTCCCTTTTCCTTCTCCTTCTCCCTTTCCCTTTCCCTTCTCCTTCTCCTTCTCCCTTTCCCTTTCCCTTCTCCTTCTCCTCCTTCTCCCTTTCCCTTTCCCTTCTCCTTCTCCCTTTCCCTTCTCCTTCTCCCTTTCCCTTTCCCTTTCCCTTCTCCTTCTCTTTCTCCTTTTCCCTTTCCCTTTCCCTTCTCCTTCTCCCTTTCCCTTTCCCTTTCCCTTCTCCTTCTCCCTTTCCCTTCTCCTTCTCTTTCTCCTTTTCCCTTTCCCTTTTCCTTCTCCTTCTCCCTTTCCCTTTTCCTTCTCCTTCTCCCTTTCCCTTTCCCTTTCCCTTCTCCTTCTCCCTTTCCCTTCTCCTTCTCCCTTTCCCTTCTCCGTCTCTTTCTCCTTTTCCCTTTCCCTTTTCCTTCTCCTTCTCCCTTTCCCTTTCCCTTCTCCTTTTCCTTTTCCTTCTCCTTCTCCCTTTCCCTTTCCCTTCTCCTTCTCCCTTTCCCTTTCCCTTCTCCCCTTTCCCTTTCCCTTCCTTCTCCTTCTCCCTTTCCCTTTCCTTCTCTCTTCCCTTTCCCTTCCCTTCTTCCTTCTCCTTCTCCTTTCCCTTTCCCTTGCCTTCTTCTCCTTTCCCTTTCCTTTCCTTCTCCTTTCCCTTCTGTCGTTCCTTCTGCCTTCTCCTGTTCCCTTTCCCTTGTGCCTTCGCCTTCTCCTTTCCCTCGTCTTCGCTTTCTCCTTTCTCTGCTCCTTTCTTCCCTTTCCTTCTCCCTTCTCCGTCTCCCCTTCCCTTCTCCTTCTCTTTCTCCTTTTCTCTCTCCCCGTTTCCCTTTTCTTCTCCCTTTCCCTTCTCCTTCTCTTTCTCCTTTTCTCTTTCCCCTTTTCTCCTTTTCTCTTTCCCTTTCCCTTCTCCTTCTCCCTTTCCCTTTCCCTTTTCCTTCTCCTTCTCCCTTTCCCTTCTCCTTCTCTTTCTCCTTTTCTCTTTCCCTTTCCCTTCTCCTTCTCCCTTTCCCTTTCCCTTTCCCTTCTCCTTCTCCCTTTCCCTTTCCCTTCTCCTTCTCCCTTTCCCTTTCCCTTCTCCTTCTCCCTTTCCCTTTCCCTTTCCCTTCTCCTTTTCCCTTTCCCTTTTCCTTCTCCTTCTCCCTTTCCCTTTCCCTTTTCCTTCTCCTTCTCCCTTTCCCTTTCCCTTTTCCTTCTCCCTTTCCCTTTCCCTTCTCCTTTTCCCTTTCCCTTTTCCTTCTCCTTCTCCCTTTCCCTTTCCCTTTCCCTTCTCCTTCTCCCTTTCCCTTTCCCTTTCCCTTCTCCTTCTCTTTCTCCTTTTCCTTTTCCCTTTTCCTTCTCCTTCTCCCTTTCCCTTTTCCTTCTCCTTCTCCCTTTCCCTTTCCCTTTCCCTTCTCCTTCTCCCTTTCCCTTCTCCTTCTCCCTTTCCCTTCTCCTTCTCTTTCTCCTTTTCCCTTTCCCTTTTCCTTCTCCTTCTCCCTTTCCCTTTCCCTTTCCCTTCTCCTTTTCCTTCTCCTTCTCCCTTTCCCTTTCCCTTCTCCTTCTCCCTTTCCCTTCTCTTTCTCTTTCTCCTTTTCTCTTTCCCTTTCCCTTTTCCATCTCCCTTTCCCTTCTCCTTCTCCCTTTCCCTTTCCCTTCTCCATTTCTTTCTCCTTTTCCCTTCTCCTTCTCCTTCTCCCTTTCCCTTTCCCTTCTCCTTCTCCTCCTTCTCCCTTTCCCTTTCCCTTTCCCTTCTCCTTCTCCCTTTCCCTTCTCCTTCTCTTTCTCCTTTTCCCTTTCCCTTTTCCTTCTCCTCCTTCTCCCTTTTCCTTCTCCTTTTCCTTCTCCTTCTCCTTCTCCCTTTCCCTTTCCCTTTCCCTTTCCCTTCTCCTTTTCCCTTTCCTTTTCCTTCTCCTTCATCTTTTTCATCTCCTTCTCCTTCTCTTCCTTCTTCCCTTCCCTTTCCCCTTTCTCCTAGGGTGTGGGAGAACACTAAAACAAAATCTTTTTTTTTTTTGCCATTTTTGCACCCCACAGGAGTCCTTGGCAAACCAGACACTGGCTGCCATACCTAGATCTCATCCAGACCTTTCCCAATGTATTTTTGCCATAATCCTCTATTCTGATTGGGAGGCGGGATGGGGTTGGTGGTAAGATGAGCTCTCCCCCATTGTGTTCTGCTCCTTTGCCCTTTCACAACGTCAAGAAATCCAAGATCAAAGGGACGTTGGGTTAGGAAGAAAACCTTAAGTACACAAGCCATCAAAAGCACCCTTTCTTCCGAGCGGGATCCGTGCCAGGGGCTGCGGATCAGAGGGGCCCCCTGGGTGCCTTGGCAGAGGACAGAATGTCAAGCGAAGGCCGTGCCAAGGGATGGCCCAGGGGACGGAAGGGACAGGAGTCTGGCCTTTGCCCCTTCCTCAGCTTTGATGAAACAGGATGAGGTGATGGGCAAGCTAGAGTGAGGAAGCCTTCAGTGGAAAAAAAAAATTATCTGCAGGGTTAAGAAACCACCCCCAGGCACATCTGAAGGGCTGGTATTTGGGATTCTCTTTGCTGCACACTTTTATTTTCTCCCTCCCTCCTTCCCTCCCTCCCTCACAACATTTATCTATTATTTATATCATCTACCACCTGTCATCTATCTCTCTGTCATCTCTTTTTCTATCTATCTATCTATCTATCTATCTATCTATCTATCTATCTATCTATCTATCTCTTTCTCCTATCATCAATCCATCAATCCATCATCTGTCTGTCTGTCTCTCTCTCTCTCTCTCTGTCTATCTATCTATCTATATCTATCTATCTATCTATCTATTCATCTATCTATCTACCTATCATCTATCTCTCCTATCATCAATCCATCATCTGTCTGTCTGTCTGTCTGTCTGTCTATCTATCTATCTATCTATCTATCTATCTATCTATCTATCTCTCCTATCATCAATCCATCAATCCATCATCTGTCTGTCTGTCTGTTTCTATCTATCTATCTATCTATCTATCTATCTATCTATCTATCTATCTATCTATCTATTTCTATCATCAATCCATCATCTGTCTGTCTGTCTGTCTATCTATCTATCTATCTATCTATCTATCTATCTATCTATCTATCTATTTCTATCATCTATCTATTTTTCTATCATCTATATGTCTCTCTCATCTATATTTCATCTTTCATCTCCCCCTCTCTCTCACACACACCCCTCTCTCTTTTATTATGTCATCACTTACAGTATCTATCAGCTATATCATCTATAATCTATCTCTTACCTCTCTGTCTGTCTCTAATTTATATAGATCAGGAAATTTCCTCCTGTTTAGGTGCCTCCCTCCCTCCCTCCCTTCCCTGCTAAGATGAGATCGGCCCCCACCTTCATACTGTTTTGAAAGGCCCCAAGGTCAGGCTTCTGTCAGCCGGTCTGTAGGCCCCAAAGAGATACGGAGATGCTCGCAAAACAGTGGGTTTGATTATGGTCACAAGGAGGCTCGGGCAGGGGGTTCATTGAGTTTTGTGCCAGGGTTTTCCTTCTCTAAGACACTAAGGCAATTATCGTGATATATAAAGACATATATAAGAGGACACGGTGGCTCAGTGGCTAAGACGCTGAGCTTGTCGTTCGAAAAGTCGGCAGTTCAGCTGTTCGAATCCCTAGTGCCGCATATAACGGGGTGAGCTCCCGTGATTTGTCCCAGCTTCTGCCAACCTAGCAGTTCGAAAACACATAAAAAAATGCAAGTAGAAAAATAGGGTCCACCTTTGGTGGGAAGGGAAGAGCATTCCGTGCGCCTTTGGCATTGAGTCATGCCGGCCACATGACCACGGAGGCTGGCTGGAGAAAGCTGACCTCAACTCTTAGGGCACCACCAGTTCCGCCTTCAAGGCAATCCAAACTCCGAGAAGAATGGCCTCCTTGTGGGACACCCCCACCTCCGGCTGCTGCTGACTTCTGGGCCAATTCAAGCAAGCCACTGTGGACTCAGATGTTTTTTCCTGATAAGCCAAAAACGCTGCAGGCTTTGTTGTATTTTTGTGGCCCGAGATTACAAACCATGTTTATCTTCTCCTCTGAAGGTCATCCACTCTCTATCCCTGTTGTACGAGCCAGGGCCTCTTGCATTCACCGCCGGGCTGGCAAATCAGATGAAGCAGTCAAGGGATCAGAGAAGGCCCTACCCTGCCAGCCAACCAGCCAAGGACCAGGTGGCATTATTTGAGGCAAAGGTGGAAGGACACGTGTGCCAGCTGATGCAAGAGATGGGACTGCCAGTGCCAGGAGAGTCCCAGCTCTTGCTTGTAGCTTTGCAGAGGTCAGCAGGTGTCCTGTAAACAGGGGTCTCCAACCTTGTGAACTTCAAGACTTGTGGACTTCAACTCCCAGAGTTCCTCAGCCAGCTGAGGAACTCTGGGAGTTGAAGTCCACAAGTCTTGAAGTTCACAAGCTTTGCTGGCTGAGGAACTCTGGGAGTTGAAGTTCATAAGTCTTAAAGTTCACAAGCTTTGCTGGCTGAGGAACTCTGGGAGTTGAAGTTCATAAGTCTTAAAGTTGCCAAGGTTGAGGAATCCCCGGTCCTGTAACATGATGCCCTATTGGGCCAGGATAGGGCTGACAATGGCCTACCCAGAACAGGAGCAGCCCCCAGAGACTGGCAAAAAATCAAGGTGGTAGTTGCAACTCCATGATTGAAGCCCGTCTGCATGTTCTAGTAGCGTTTCTACTACCGTGGATTTATTGTCTCTTAGTCCTCCTCTGAGGATGCCCAAATGGACTTTTGCAGCTCCTAGAGCTTTGTGGAATTGGGCTATGAAATGTCCTTTTTAGTAGTAGAATTTGGAGGAGGAGGTTTTGATTTCCATCCATCCATCCATCCATCCATCCATCCATCCATCCATCCATCCTCCATCCTCCATCCATTAATCCATCCATCCATCCATCCATCATCCTCCTTCCCTCCATCATCCTCCCTCCATCTATTATCCTGCATCTCTATTAATCCATTCATCCATCCACATCCCCCATCCATCCATCCCTCTATTAATCTATCCATCCATCCATCGATCCATCGATCTGTCCATCATCCTCCATCTATCCATCCATCCATCATCCTCTATCCATCCATCCATCATCCTCCCTCCCTCCCTCATCTTCCATCCATCCATCCATCATCCATCCAATCTATCCATCCATCATCCCACATCTGCATCATCCATCCATCCATTTTCCATTCATCCATCCTTTCATTCATCCATCCTTTGTGGATCCATCCTTCATGGATCTTCCTTCCTTCCTTCCTTCTTTCCTTCCTTCCTTCCTTCCTTCCTTTCCTCCCTTCCCTTCCCTTCCCTTCCCTGGGAGACAACATGGGAACTGAATGAGCAGGAGGTGACTCTGTATCAGCGAATTCTGAAGAAAGACGGTGGTGACATCTGAAAGGGAGGCAGAGGAAGAGAGGCTAATACTGTATATCGACATTTTTTCAGGCTTGGAAACTAAGGTGTGTGGAGTTCAGCGCCCAGAATTCAACAGAATTCTGGCTGGAGAATTCTGGGAGTTGAGGTCCACACTTCTTAAAATGTCTGAGATTGAGATATGGTGCCATCTGCAATGCTTGTAATTCAGATTCTTAGTTTTTTTGGCAGAGGATCAGCCCCAAGGAAGAAGCTGCTCGAGGGCCAGCTGGATCAGTTCTGGATTTAGCTTGGCAACCAGCTGGTCAGGAGGGAGCTGATTCCACGATCATTTTCCTCCTCTGTTTTGGTGGTGAACGTCTTAACTACATTTTCGTTTGGAGCAGTTTTGTATATTTTCTTCCACCTCATGGTGGCACCCACTTAACCCCATGCAAGAAAACAACCCAACTCAGAGACCTCCAAAGTCCCCACAGTTGTCCTCCTCCTCCTCCTCCTCCTCCTCCTCCTCCTCCTCCTCCTCCTCCTCCTCCTCCTCCTCTCTGCAAACCCCACTCCCTTCTAGCACTGATGATGCTACCTAGTTGGGTCGTGAAACATCTGCAAGAAAACAGCCAAGCTCAGGGAACACCAAGGATCTCCCATTTCAATTCTGAGCTACAAGTATTCTCCTTTATCAGAAACACCTTCATCTGAATGGCATTGTTGACCTGTGTCCATAGAGTTTTCAGAAGCCTGCTGTTTTAAATATAAAGATTTAAAGGTTTTATGGGTTCTCAGTTGTCATTAAGACTCTAGAAAGAGTGCAGAGAAGAGCAACATAGATGAATAGGGGACTGGAGGCTAAAACATACAAAGAATGATTGCAGGAACTGGGTATGTCTAGTTTGATGAAAAGAAGGACTAGGGGAGACATGATAGCAGTCTTCCAATATCTCAGGGGCTGCCCCAAAGAAGAGGGAGTCCAGCTATTCTTCAAAACACCGGAATGAAGAATAAGAAACAATGGATGGAAACTAATCAAGGAGAGAAGCAACCTAGAACTAAGGAGAAATTTCCTGACAGTGAGAACAATTAACCAGTGGAACTGCTTGCCACCAGACGTTGTGAATACTCCAACACTGGAAGTTTTTAAGAAAAGATTGGACAACCATTTGCCTGAAGTGGTTGTAGGGTTTCCTGCCTAAGCAGGGGGTTGGACTAGAAGATCTCCAAGGCCCCCTTCCAACTCTGTTATTCTATTAAGTTTTTCTATTTTGGAAAATAATAGAACTGTGGAAGCCTTATCTTTCATCAAGAGGTAAAAAAGAATCAAAGGGTGAGTTGTAAATATTGTTTATGCTGATGACGTTGTTGCTTTTCTTTTCCATGAAGCAGTTGCTTCTGGCAGAAGTCCAACGTGTAAGAAGGGGACATATTCTTGGGAATGGGCCAAGGTGTGCCTTTTGTTTTAGGGACACGAGGCTCCTGGGATGGCCATGGAGGGATGAGTGACCTTCAGCAGTGAACTTTGGAGAAAAGGTCACCCAAGAACTGGTTGTCCGTGAAGTGGTGCTGCAGGGGCATTGAGAAATCCTGACTCTGCCCACAAATATCAAAAGGGCCATGTTGCTTCATGCATGGGACTTTCCATGATGGATTTCTGAGGTTCTCTGAAGGTTCATAATTTTTCCTAGTAAGCAAAGGTTCGTTGCAATGAAAAAGATCAGGGTTCTGAAGGCTAAAGTATATAGAAGTAAAAAGTAGAAAGAGTGCAGAGAAGAGCAACCAGGATGATGAGGGGACTGGAGACTAAATCATACGATGAACGGTTGCAGGAACTGGGCCTGGCTGGTCTAGTGAAGAGAAGGACCAGGGGAGACAGGAGAGCATCTTCCAATATTTGAGGGGCTGCCACAGAGAGGAGGAAGGGGGTCAAGCTATTCTCCAAAGCACCCGAAGGCCAGACAAGGAATAACGGATGGAAACTGACCAAGGAGAGATTCAACCTAGAAATAAGGAGAAATTTTCTGACAGTGAGAACAATCAACCCATGGAACAGAAGTTGCCTTCAGAAATTGTGGGAGCTTCATCCCTGGAGGCTTTCAAGAAGAGATTGGACTGTCATCGGTCAGAAATGGTGTAGGTCTCCTGCTTGGGTAGGAGGTTGGACTAGATGACCTACAAGGTCCCTTCCAACCCTGTTAATCTGTAATCTGTATATGAAGAACGGTTGCAGGAATTGGGTATGTTTAATCTAATGTCAGAGGGACGCGGTGGCTCAGTGGCTAAGACGGTAAGCTTGATGATCGAAAGGCCGGCAGTTCAGCGGTTTGAATCCCTAGTGCTGCGTAATGGGGTGAGTTCCCGTTACTTGTCCCAGCTTCTGCCAACGTAGCCGTCCGAAAGCAGGTAAAAAATGCAAGTAGAAAAATAGGGACACCTTTGGTGGGAAGGGAACAGTGTTCCATGAGCCTTTGGCGTTGAGTCATGCCGGCCACATGACCACGGAGACGTTTTTGGACAGCGCTGGCTCTTCGGCTTTGAAACGGAGATGAGCACCGCCCCCTAGAGTCAGGAACGACTAGCACATCTGTGCGAGGGGAACCTTTACCTTTTATCTTGTAGTCTAATGAACAGAAGGACTAGGAGTGACATGACAGCAGAGAACAGAGAAGGGACTTTGGAGGTCTTCTAGTTCAACCCCCTGATGAAGCAGGAGACCCTATACCGTCTCAAACAAATGGCTGTCCAATTGTTTCTTAAAAGTCTTCAAAGTTGGAGCGCTTACAACTTCTGAAAGCAAGCCATTCCACAAATTAATTGTTCTAACTGGTAGGAAATTCCTCCTTAGTTCTAGGTTGATTCTCTCCTTGGTTAGTTTGCATCCATTTTTTCTTATCTTGCCTTCTGGTGCATTGGAGAATAGGTGGACCCCCTCTTCGCTGTGGGAGCCCCTGAGATATTGGAAGACTGCTCTCCTGTCTCCCCTGCTCCTTCTCTTCGCTAGGCTAGCCGTGCTCAGTTCCTGCAACCGTTCATCGTATGTTTGAGCCTCGAGTCCCCTCATCATCCTGGTTGCTCTTCTCTGCACTCTTTCTACAGTCTCAACATCTGTTTTTATAGTGTGGTGACCTAAAGTGGATTCTAGTTGTGGTCTTACTAAGGCTTTATAGGGTTGTATCTTTTCTTTTATGTATCTTTTCTTTTATGTACACTGAGAGCGTATGCACCAAGACTAATTCCTTGTGTGTCCAATCACACTTGGCCAATAAAGAATTCTATTCTGTTCCATTCCATTCTGTTCCGTTCCGTTCCATTCCATTCCATTCCATTCCATTCCATTCCATTCCATTCCATTCCATTCCATTCCATTCCATTCCATTCTATTCTATTCTATTCTATTCTATTCTATTCTATAGTGGTATTAGTACCTCCCTTGAGTTGTCTTTTCTTGTTGGCTGAGACCCAACAGACATAAAACATTGTAATGCTCAGACTGGTGTTTTTCCTTTAATCCTCACATGATCTTCAATCTGGTAGAGCTTCCATAGGAGTCGTGCTCTTCAGGTCAACTTCAGGAGAAGACCCCACTTGAGGAAGACGAGGGATCTGGCCACAAACCGTCTCCCAGCTTCTTCTCATCTACCCCTTTCTCAGGTGGCTTCAGTACTCCCATCACCTCCTAACCAACAAAGGGCCTGGAGCTATGTAGATGTTCCTCTACCCTCTACACAGATCAAGGGATACCTTTGATACCTCATGGATAGCTGACCCAGCTCAGTCTCACCATCTCTGGTAAGACATTCCATGAATGTTACTTTCACATGAGCTTTATATTCCCGAATCAATCCAGCTTGGCTATCTGAAGGGACTTTTCATTTGTCCCAAATGGACTTGGGAGGTCCCATTTCCAGATCTTATCAGTTTGTATGGCCCTCTCATTGTTCTTCCGGTCCCTCTTCAGAGCCTACAGAAGAGCAAGTTTGGTGCAGTGGTTAAGATGCTGGCCTAGAAACCAGATGACTGTGAGTTCTAGTCCTGCTTCGGCATGAAAGCTGACTAGGTGACTTTCACCAGGAGACAGTAAGTTCTAGCCCTGTCTTACACATATAAATCAGCTGGGTGACTTTGGGCCAGTCACTAGGAGATGGTGAGTTCTAGTGCCATCTTAGATACAAAAGCTGGATGGGTGACTTTGTGTCAATCACCAGGAGATGGTGAGTTCTAGTCCCTACCTTAGGCATGAAAGCCAATTGGGTGACTTTGAGCCAATTACCAGGGGCTAGTGAGTTCCAATCCCTGCCTTAATTATGCAAGCCAGCTTGTGACCTTCAGCCAATCACCAGGAGACAGTGAGTTCTAGTCCCACCTTAGCCAGATGGATGGCTTTGAGCCAGTCAATTTCTCTCAGCCCCATCCACCTCACAGGGTTGACCACCTACTACCACCAATAGCCTCCCACTGGCCGGTACACTCCCATAGAGACGGGCTCCTCCGGGTGCCGTCAGCCAAACAATGTCGACTGGCGGCCCCCAGGGGGAGAGCCTTCTCTATGGGGGCACCTACGATCTGGAATGAGCTCCCCCCGGAGATACGGAGGATCCCGGATCTGCGTACCTTCCGTCGCGCGCTCAAGACGTTCTTATTTCATCAAGCTGGCCTGACCTAAGTTTCTCCCCTTTTTAAACATTTTTTAATATTTTTTTAATTTTTTGATATTCAAAGTTTAAATTTGTTTTAAATTGATTGGGGTTTTAATCTGTCTGGGCCAAACTATTTAATTCGATTTTATTTCTGCTTTTTAAATTTTGTATGTATGTATTTTATTGTTGGTTGTTCACCGCCCTGAGTCCTTC